>CAKNXH010062863.1:49538-61197 GCA_932178445.1 Andricus quercusramuli | reverse complement strand
AAAAAAAAAGTTTCAACCAAGAAAAATTTCTCTGTCAATGAAGAAAAAAAATCATTACAAATGTGGAATTTTCAAGCTACAAAGACGATCTTTCAACAAAACTGAGAATAATAATTTTGTAACAAAAAGAGGAATTTTTGATAAAATACATCAATTTTTAACCAAATCTTTGAATTTTGGATCAAGATGATTAATTTTCTACCAAAAAGACGACTTTTCAACAAAATAGTTGAATTTATTATCAAAATTTAGAATAGTTGAATTCTCACTTTAAAATACTAATTTAAAACAAAAAAATTTCAACAAAATAGTGAAATTTTGCACAAAAATAGTTCAAATTTGAACAAAAAAGAGGAATTTTCTATTAAAAGGATTAATTTTCTAACAAAAAAGAGTCGTTTTCATCAAAATACATGAATTTTAACCAAATAGTTGAGTTTTAAAATAAAAAAGGTAAATTTTCAACAAAAAAGATGAATTTTCAAGCAAAACTCTTAATTTTCTACAAAAAACAAAAAAAAAACGAAATTTCAATAACATGCTTCAATTGTCAACTAAGAAAGACACACTTTCATCACAAACAAAACAGCTAAATTTTCAATAAAAATAGGAACAATTTTCAACAAAACAAAAAAATTTCAACAAAATAGTTAAATTTTTCACAAAAATAGTTCAATTTTCAAATCAAAAAGATGAAATTTCGAACAAAAGGATAATTAAATTTTCAACTAAAAAAAAAAAATTTACAATAAAAAATGGAACAGTTACATTTTAGATTTAAAAAATGAATTTTGAAAAGAAATCAACAAAATAGTTGAATTTTGCACAAAAATAGTTCAATTTTTAACTGACAATTATAAGCTTTCAACTAAAAATGGAATAGTCAAATTTTCCGTTAAAAAAATTAATTTTCAACCAAACAAGGAAAAAACGAAATTTCTATAAAATAGTTGAATTTAAAAAAAAAATAATAATTTTTGAGAAAGATTGTTCAATTTCCCACAAAGTAGATCTATTTTTCACCAAATAGTTGGAATTCTCAACGAAAAATATTAATTTTTTACTAAAAATGAAAAAGTTAAATTTTTCGTTAAAAAATTAATTTTCAACTAAACAAAGAAGAAACGACATTTCTACAAAATAGCTGAATTTTCAAACAAAAAGTGATTTTTTTTAATTATTGAATTTCCTACAAAGTAAACTAATTTTTTTCCAAATAGTTAAATTTTCGAAGAAGAAGATTAATTTTCTACTAAAAAAGAAAAATTATCAGCAAAATATCAATATTTCCAATCAATTATATTTTGAATATTTTCAATCAATATTTTCAACCAAAAATGGAATAGTTGAATTTTCCTTTAGAAAAATTGATTTTCTACCAAACAAAGCCGACACAAAATTTCAACAAAATATTTGAATTTTCAAAAAAAAAAAAAGATTTGTTAACAAAATTGTTGAATTTCCTACGAAGTAGATTGATTTTTTCCCAAATAGTTGAATTTTCGATGAAACAAAATTTTTTCCACTAAAAAAGATGAATGTTAAGCAAAATATATGAATTTTCAACTTAAAAAGGTGAATATTTCCAATGAAAAATGGAATAGTTAAATTTTCCCATTAAAAATTAATTTTCAACCAAACAAACAAAAATTTGACAAAAAAGTTGACTCTTCAACCAACAAGATGATTTTTTATCAAAATTGTTGAATTTCCTACAAAGTAGTCTAATTTTTTTACCAAATAGTTCAATTTTCGACAAAGAAGATTAATTTTGTACCAAAAAAGGCGAATTCTCAACAAAATACATGAATTTTCAACCAAACTAGATGAATATTTTCAACCGAAACTGGAATAGTTAGATTTTCCGTTGAAAAAATTAATTTTCAACCACACAAAAAAACGAATTTTCAATAAAATTGTTGACTTTTCAACCAACGAAAAGACTTTTTAACAAAAATTGTGGAATTTTCTACAAAGCAGATTAACTTTTTATTAAATAGTTGAATTTTCGACGAAAAGGATTAATATTCTACTAAAGAGGACGAATTCCTAGCCAAATAAATTAATTTTAACTAAAGTAGATCAATATTCTCAACAAAAAATGAAATAGTTAAATTTTCGTTAAAAAAATTAATTTTCAACTAAACAAAAAAAACGAATTTTTAACAAAATATTTGAATTTATAAACAACTAAATGATTTTTTAAATAAAATTGTAGAATTTCCTATAAAGTAGATTAATGTTTTACCACATAATTAAATTTTTGACGAAAAAAATTAATTTTCCACTACAAAAGATGGATTTTGAGCAAAATACATGAATTTTCAACCAAACAAGGTGAATTTTTTCAACCAAAGATAGAATAGTTAAATTTTCTGTTAATAATTGAATTTTCAACCAAACGAAAAAATAATTCAACAAAACAGTTGACTTTTCAACCAACAAAATGATTTTTTAACAAAATTTTTGAATTTCATACAAAAGTCTAATTTTTTTACCAAATAGTTGAATTTTGGACGAAACAGAATTATTTTCTACTAAAAAAGACAAATTATCAGCAAAATTCATGATTTTTCAACTAAACAAGATCATTATTTTCAACAAAAAATGGAATAGTTAAATTTTCCTTTAGAAAAATTAATTTTCGACCATACAAAAAAAAGAATTTTCAACAAAATAGTTGGATTTTCAAACAACAAAGTGATCTTTCAACAAAATTGTTGAATTTCCTACAGAGTAGAATAATTTTTCACTAAATAGTTGAATTTTCTACGGAAAAGATTAATTTTCTACCAAAAAAGATGAATTTTAAGCAAAATACACGAATTTTCAACTAAACAAGGCGAATATTTTCAACCAAAGATAGAATAGTCAAATTTTCTGTTAATAAATTAATTTTTAACCAAACAAAAAAAACGAATTTTTAACAAAATAGTTGATCTTTAAAAAAAAGTGATTTTTTAACAAAATTGTTTAATTTTCTACAAAGTAGATTAATTTTTTACCAAATTGTTGAATTTTTGATGAAGAAGATCTACCAAAAAAGACGATTTCTCAACAAAATACATGAATTTTCAACCAAACAAGATCAATATTTTCAACCAAAAATAAAATAGTTAAATTTTCTGTTAAAAAAAAATTAATTTTCAACCAAACAAAGAAAAACGAATTTTCAACAAAATAGTTGAATATTTAAACAACAAAATGAATTTTCAAGCAAGAGTTTTAATTTTGTACAAAAAAACGAAGTTTTAAGAAAATACATGAATTTTCAAATAAAAATGGAATAGTTAAATCCTCCATTGAAAAAATAAATTTTCAACAAAATAAAAAAATTTCAACAAAAGATTTAAATTTTTTACAAAAATAGTTCAATTATCAAATCAAAAAGATGAACTTTCAAACAAAAGGATAATCAAATTTTAAACTAAAAGAGAAAAATTTACAATACAAAATAGAACAGTTACATTTCAGTTTAAAAAAATGAATTTTGAAAAAAAAATCAACAAAATAGTTAAATGTTGCGCAAAAATAGTTCAATTTTCAACTAAGAAACATAAGTTTTCCATTAAAAATGGAATAGTCAAATTTTCCGCCAGAAAATTCATTTTCAGCTGCGAAGAAAGAAAAAACAAAATTTCTCTAAAATCGTTTAATCTTGAAACAACAAAATAATTTTTTGACAAAATGGTTGAATTTCCTACAAAGCAGATTAATTTTTCAACAAATAGTTGAATTTTTGACGGATAATATTAATTTCCTTTTTAAAAAAGATTTTGTCTAAAAATTATTTTGTTGTTTCAAGATTAAACTATTATGTAGAAATTTCTTTTTTTCTTTCTCAAGTTGAGAATGAATTTTCTAACGGAAAATTTAACTATGTCGTTTCCAGTTGAAAATTCATCTTTTTTAGTAGAAAATTAATTTATTTCGTTGAAAATTTAACTATTTAGTAAAAAATAGTAGAAATTTCGTTTCTTCTTTGTTTAGTTGAAAATGAATTTTTAAACAGAAAATTCAACTTTTTCATTTTTATTTGAAAATTCATCTTTTTTTGTAGAAAATTAATCTTTTCCGTCAAAAATTCAACTATTTGGTGAAAAATTAATATGCTTCGTAGGAAATTGAACAATTCTGTCAGAAAATTATTTTGTTGTTTCAAAATTCAACTATTTTGTAGAAATTCCGTTTTTTCTTTGCTTATAGTTTAAAATAAATTTTTTAACGGAAAATTTAACTATTTCTTTTTCATTTGAAAACTCATCTTTTTTAGTGAAAAGTTAATCTTTTTCGTTGAAAATTCAACTATTTGGTAAAAAATAAATCTACTTTTAAGAAATTAAACAATTTTTTTCAAACATTTTGTTGTTTAAAAATTCAACTGAAAACAAAATATCTAAATTTTCCGTTAGAAAATCTTCTTCATCGAAAATTCAACTATTTGGGGAAAAATCAATCTACTTTGTAGAAAATTCAACAATTTTGTTAAAAAAATCATTTTTTTATTCTAAAGGAAATTCTAAAGGAAAATTTAATTATTTGATTTTTTGTTAAACATATTCACCTTGTTTAGTTGAAAATTCATGTATTTTGCTTAAAATTCATCTTTTTTAGTAGAAAATTAATCTTCTTCGTCGAAAATTCAACGAAAAATTAATTTGATTTGTAGGAAATTCAACAATTTTGTTTGAAAAATCATTTTGTTGTTTGAAAATTCAACTATTTTGTTGTTTCAAAATTCAACTATTTTGTTGGTTTTTTTTCTTTTGTTTGAAAATTCATGTGCTTTGCTTAAAATTAATCTTTTTTAGTAGAAAATTTATCTTTCGCGTCGAAAACTCAATTATTTTGAAAAAAAAATTAATCTGCTTTGTAAGAAATTCAACAATTTTGTTAAAAAATCATTTAGTTCTTTAAAAATGTAACTATTTTGTTGAAATTTCGTTTTCTCTTTGTTTAGTTAAAAATTCATGTATTTTGCTTAAGATTCGTCTTATTTAGTAGAAAATGAACCTTTTTCCTCGAAAATTCAACTATTTGTTAAAAAATTAATCGACTTTGTAGGAAATTCAACAATTTTGTTTAAGAATCATTTTTTTGTTTGAAAATTGAACTATTTTGTGAAATTTTTTTTCATTCAGTTGAAAATTAATTTTTTCAACGGAAAATTTAACTATTCCATTTCTAGTTGAAAACTCATGTATTTGGCTGATAATTGGCTTTTTTAGCAAAAAATTAATATTTTCGTCGAAAATTCAATTTTTTGTTCAAAAATTAATTTACTTTGTAGGCAATTCAACAATGCCGTGAAAAATTATTTTGTTGTTTAAAAATTCAACTATTTTGTTGAAATTTTGTTGTTTTCTTGTTTGGTTGAAAATTAATTTTTGTTGCCCATATTATCCATAATAATCGTATTGAACCTCAAAAATTAAATTTTGTAGAAATTGTTGTTTATAAAAAAAATATAATTTTTTTAACGGGAAAGTTAACTATTCCATTTTTAGTTGATAATTTATGTTTTTTGCTGAAAATTAATCTTTTTTAGGACGAAATTAATCTTTTTGGTCGAAAATTCTACTATTTGGTAACAAATTAATTTATTTTGTAGCAAATTCAAAATTTTTGTCAGAAAGTCATTCTGTTGATTGAAAAGTCAACTATTTTGTTGAAATTTAGTTTCTCCTTTGTTTCATTGAAAATTAATTTTTCAACGGAAAATCTAACCATTTCATTTTTAGTTGAAAATTCATATTTTTTAGTAGTAAATTAATATTTTTTGATAAAAATTCAACTATTTGGTGAAAAATAAATCTACTTTTAGGAAATTGAACAATTTTTTTCAAACATTATTTTGTTGTTTAAAAATTCAACTGAAAACGAAATAGCTAAATTTTCCGTTAGAAAATTCATTTTTAACTAAAGAAAGAAAAAACTAAATTTCTACAAAATAGTTGAATTTTGAAACGAAAAAATAATTTTTTTGACAAAATTGTTGAATTTCCTACAAAGCAGATTAATTATTCACAAAATAGTTGAATTTTTGACGGAAAAATATTAACTTTCTACTAAAAAAGATAAATTTTCAAATAAAAATGGAATAGTTAAATTCTCCGTTAAAAAAATTAATTTTTCAACCAAACAAGATTAATATTTTCAACCAAAAATGGAATATTTAAATTTTCGGTCAAGAAGATTGATTTAAAAAAAAGTTCGAAAAAATAGTTAAAAACTATTTGGCTTAGCTTTGCGAATTATTTTGAAATATGCATATTATATGTATTATATGAAAATATGTATTATATGAAATACCGCAAAGTCACTTACGTTTTTTTTTTTGTAGAAAATTATTCATGATAATGTGAATTTCTGTTCGATCTCAATTTTAAATTATTAAATAGAGACACTAAACAAATGATTCGTTCTAATCTACAGGGTTTTGACTTACGAAAGTTTTCTCTTAATTGAGACAAAGTTAATTTAACTCAATTTCTTGAAAGAAATCTTTTTATTTTAAAAGTCTTTGTAAGAAAAATGCATTAAATATTGCCATTTTAGATATATATAAAACATTTTTTTGGATTATTACTTTTTCCTATTCGTGGAATTTGTAATGATCTAAACAGATTGGTTTGAATCAGCCAAAAACATTAGAACTGGGCACTATGGTATGTTCCTTATTAATATTCATAATTTACTTATTTCTAGGTTTTATATATACAAAACATGTAAAATGTTTATATTTATACATGATATATGTTTGGAATAATTTAAAAAAATGTCTTCACGGTACTTATTTGAAAATAAGGTTGCCAATGGGATGTACATATGTACTGCACCAATTTGGTAATCACCAAGATACTTATCCAAAATAAGTTGTTATACCCTTGTTGCCTATAACCAAAGGTATTCTAAGGAAGATGCCATATATAAAACACATGAGCATAATTTTCAGATTATTTTTGATATCTTATTTTTGTATTCATTTCTGAATAATGGATAATGATTTTTGAAACGATTTCTTATGTTTTGTGTTTTTCTCAGATTTGTAATAAAAATTTTTCTGTAACATGTGGCAATCGGCAATCGAAAAGCTATAAAAATCGAAAACAAAAAAACACAGTCACAATTTCTTAGCTTGAATCTTAGTGGTTATTTAAAAATAATTGTTCTTTTTGAATATTAATTTAAACATAATTTCCACAATTTTTGTGACTGTGTTTTTCAATTAGTGTTAGGGTTAATAATATTTGGATCTTCTCTTTGAATTATATATATATTTTTTGAATGTTTAATATTTTACATCTCATTATAAATAATAATTCTTTGTATATCTTATATCAAGTATTCATTAATGAATCCAAAATTAAATCAAGTAAGCCTTATTCAAAAAAATTGATATGTGTTGTGTGTATATGTGTATGTGAGTATACACGTATAGATATTATTTTTGTTTACAGGTATTACTTTCTGGTTTTTTAAAAAATGTTTAATTATCGTATTTATCATACCTTGTAGTTTCCTATAAATAATCCCTGATGAGGGAGTCTAAATTGACTCCGAAACATGTTGGTCCCCTGGTAGTATAAAAAAGACGGATAAAGGAAAAAGTGAGAGGTTGGTTTTTGGTTGACTTTTTCTCCTTTTTCCCCTCTTTTTTCAATTGGTTACTTTTGTCTCTAAAGAGCCGAAAAGTGAGGTAGTTTAGAATTCTACTTTTTAATTTTGAATCTTTTTCATACTCATTTTGTAGAAAATTATTCATGATGAAGTGAATTTCTGTTCGATCTTAATTTTAAACACTTACGTATCTTGTTACCTTGGACTGCACTAGTACTTCAGCGACTTCACCCCGGATTCCATTTCCAATGGAATCTCAGTGAGACTTTTTTTTGTACTCGAGATGCTAGTCATTCGTCCACTATTTGACTATTTGACTATTTTCTGATACTGAACCCACCCTTTGAAAAAAATGTGTACAATTTGAAATAACTCAGAATCTTGTAAAGCTGGAGCGGCAAAAGTCAACTGTCACGGGGATCACTGCCTCTTTCAAGCTTTTCGGCTCAGAGACGGCAAGGGAAGATAAAAAAAGGTTTTTCATCACCAGCAGGGCAGGTAGATATAAGAATGGTTCTTTTGTCCCTGGCTGGTATATCCGAGCACTGCACATGAAAATTGACGAAGGTCGTTTTACGACCTCCCGACCAATCGCCGGAAAACTTTTCTAATTGAAAAGCCGGGAGGACGTCGAGAATTCAGACTTTTTTTTACAGACGATCTTGGATCAGTCACGGAAGTGGAAAGACATGAGTTAACGACTCTTCCAGGAAAGGAGAACTGGAACTGGAGAACCATGGCTATACTCACATCTTACAACTTACAACTTACAACTGACAACTTACAACTTACATACACTGTTAGAAATTTATGTCAGAATTCTGTGTCACATGTCACTGGAGCTTTATGCTGTTACCGTAACAGAAAATTCTGTTACGGTTTAGATTTTTAGAAATTTCTGTTACTGGTAACTGCATAAAGCTCCAGTGATATGAGACAATAAATTCTGTCATGAGCACAGAAATTTCTGTTACAGTGTTAGAATTTCACATTAGTGACAAGTATAGAAATGTTTGCAATTTTAGTATACACGGGCAAATTAAATTTTCTATACGTTTACTAAATTCATTACACTTTGTAATTTTAGTATACTACGTATACTAAATTTCTTTTATGAAGTTATATGTATACTAGATTTATTAAGTGTACAGTAAGTTTCTTTCAAGTATATGAATTTTATAGTTTCTGTATACTAAAATTCATATACGTGTTTAATACATCCAGCTGCGCAAGCGCGTTCCAATTCACTGCATTTGTTGTAGTTCTTTTCATGCTATAAGGTTCGGCTTCTTTCTGCGAGGATCTGCGAAGTCTTCTCTTTGGAAGTCAATTTATCAACGTATGTGTAGCTTAACGATATGATTATTTCAAAATTAAAACTTTGTTCTTCGATTACATGTTTCATCTGATCATGTTTACAGGCGATAAAGATGGAACCCACGCGAAACGGAACGCGTATACTAAATTTAGTATATGCGTATACTGAATTTCGTATACATGTATACTGAATTTAGTATACGCGTATACTAAATTTCATGCACGTGCATACTAAATTCATTATATGCATATACTAAATTTACAGTACACTGGTATACTAAATTTAATTTCATGTTGTGCATTCTTGCTTCCATTACATGTATACTAAATCTAGTACAGATTTTTCTAACAGTGTACCATACATTTTAGTTTTCGCAACATTTTGTAACATTTTGTTTGCAACGTCTATTTTGCCATAATTTTTGACATCTCTAACAAATATACATACATATATACTAGAATTGTTGGAAATTACGGCAAAATAGTCGTTATACATACAAAATTTTCTTTCCTTTTACCAACCTCAGTTTTCGCAAGACGACTAAAGTATACACCAGACTTATACATTTATTTTATTCATACTAACCTTTCACACTGGTTAAAAACGTTAAAAACACCAAAAGCACATATGTAAAACACATTCTATCGAAAGCCGCGCGGAGACACAACAGCTGATTGCGCGTACCGTTTGCTCTTCGCAACATACATTTTTAAAACCTAAGACATAATTTCTGCATTTTATGTCACACAACTGTAATTTTACATGGGAATTAGTAAGTTTCTGTTACAGTGTAGTAATTTTATTTATAATAAATTTATTATTACAAATCTCCTAATTTTATGAAAAATTTAGTAAATTTACTACAAAAGTATCATAAATTCACGTTTTGTAACAGAAATCTGTAAAATTATGTTACATCCGTAACTGAAAAGTATCAGAAATTCAGGAACTTTTCTAACAGTGTATATACTGACATACTGACCGTGAAAAATTATCGAAGGCTTTAAATTTCTTTTTATTATACCCCGACTTTGACGACCTAACCATCTGCAGGGGAACGTCTTGTCGATTTTCTTTGGTCCGAATTTATGAAGACGTAAAGATCCGATATATGACCACACAAAATTTAGAGCGGCTGATAGTAAACCTTTGTTTCAGCCTTCTGGAAGAACACAAAAGTAAGTATGGTTTGAGGAAAAATATTAGACTATCAGGGATCATAAATTCCTCGTCGTTGATAAAGAAGATCTGATCTTTCAGGAATTTAGGACTTAGGTCAAATTATAGGTTTCGGTTCAGCTGGACTTCAGGTATTTCACTAATTATGGGGGTTTTCTCAATTATCAATTTTCTACAGTGGCAATTAAAACGATACCATTTTTTTCTCCAGGTGTACCAAGGGGTCCATCCACAGAACATGATACATATCCAGAATGGAAATTACTCATGGCGCCGTGATTGTATGGTACTAGCCGCTAGATTGTCTGGAATGATAAAAAATAATTAGTAATTAATTTAATTAATTAATTTTCATGGATTATTAGTCTCAGAATTGATTTTTACAATTACACTGGAAATCCGATTTAAGTCCGGTTTCGGATATGCTCTTAAATGGCCTTGACTTGAATCGAAGACAACATTCGCACGCTCAGAATGTAAACAGTAACCCGAAACAGCAGCAGCAATTCGCGGAACGACATAAATGGGAGGGACTTAAATAGGATTCCCAGTGTAATCGAAAAATTGTAAAATTCCTTTAAGGTAAGGAATAATAAAAAGTTTTAATTCCAGAAACTTGGAGTTACAAGTATGAAGGTCAAATAATTTTCTTGTTTCACCAGAAAATTATTTGACCAGTAGATGGACAAAATTTAACACCAGAAAATTAATCCATTTATGATCCGGAGTAATATATTTGTTATCCATATAATTCGAAGTAATTCAGGTGATCCACTTGTAATCCAGAATAATCCGATGTAATCCGAGATGAAAAATTTAACAATTTTGTTGAAAATTAGACTTTTTCTGGTTAAAAATAAATTTTTTTAACTGAAAAATTATTTACTTTATTTTTTTGTGAAATTTGTGTTTCTATGTTGAAAATTAATGTATTTGGTTAAAATTTATTTTTTGTGTAGAAAATTAAGTTTCTTACTTGAAAATTCATCAGCTCAGTTCAAAATTGAACTATTTTGCTCAAAAATCTAACTATTTTGTTGAAAAATTGTTTTCTTTGTTGAGAAATCCTTTTTTAAACTGCAAAATTATTTTTTTTGTGATATTTGTCCTTCTCTGTTATAAATTAATGTATGGTTTAATTTTTTTTTTGTTTAGAAATTTAATTTTTTTGCTTGAAAATTCATCGGTTTAGTTGAAAATTGAACCATTTTTGTGAAAAATGCAACTATTTTATTGAAAATTAGATTGTTTTTTCTTGGTAGAAAATTAAGTTGTTTAACTGAAAATTTATTCATTTCATTTTTGGTGGAATTTGTCTTTCTTAGTTGGAAATTATTAAATTTTGTTGAATTTTTTTTTTGAAAATTAAGTTTCTTGCTTGAAAATTCATCGGCTTGGTTGAAAATCGAACTATTTTGGGGAGAAAATTAACTATTCTGTTGGAAATTAGATTTTTTTGGTTGAAAAATAATTTTTTTAGCTAGAAAAATTATTTATTTTATTTATGGTGAAATTTGTCTCAGTTGAAAATTAATGTATTTT
>CAKNXH010062863.1:7674-19466 GCA_932178445.1 Andricus quercusramuli | reverse complement strand
TCATACTTTTGGTTGAAAATTCTACTGTTTTGTTGAAAATTTAACTATTTCGTAGAAAATTTACTTTTTGTTTAAAATTCATATTTTGGTCTTAAAAAATGACTGTTTTAGTACAAATTTCATATTTATTGGATAAAAATTAAACTATTTCGTAGAGAATTTAACTATTTAGTCAATTCATCCCGTTTGGTTGAAAAAATTCGTTTTTTTGGATGAGAAATTCAATTTTGTTCATAGAAACCTTTTTTTGTTCTAAAATTGATATTTTGATCCTGTTAAATAATATATAATAATAATAATAATAATAATTTGTTAAAAAGTCATCCTTTATGGGTAAAAATTCGTCTTTTTGGATTGGAAATTCAATTTTTTTCGTAGAAAATTATTTATTGGTTAAAAATTCATATTTTCTTCCTGAAAAGTCAACTAAATTTTTTTTTAACAGAAAATTCAACTATTTTTTTCAATTTATCTTTTTGATCTATAAATTCATCCGCTTTGGTAGAAATTCCTTTATTTTATGAAAATGCTACTTTTTTGTTGAAAATTATTCTTCTTTGCTTGAGTATTCGACTATTTTATTTGAAATATTTGGTTGAAAATCAATCTTTTTTAATTGAAAATTCAACTATTTGAGTAAAAGTTAAACTACATTGTTAAAATTGTTTTTTTTTATTGAAGGCTTACGCCTTTGGTTGAAAATGTAACTGTTTAGTGGAAAAGTGTTTTTTTCAAAATTAATTTCTCAACTGAAAATGTAACTTTTCCATTTTTTAAGATTGAGGTTTTTTAGTTGAAAATTCTCCTTTTCTGGTAACAAAAAATTTTCATGGTTCAAAATTTCATTCTTGTTGGGTATGCATCAGTTTCTTGGACAAATAATTTTTTGCTGAAGTCATATTTTTTGTTTGTAAATTCAATTTTTGTAGAGAAAATTCGTCTTTTGGCTTGAAGGTTCAACAAATCAGGTAAAATTTTCGTTTTTTAGTGAAAAATCTTTATTTGTTGAAAATTCGTCTTTTTGGTTTTGAAATAACTTTGTTTTTTCTGTAAATTTCATCTTTTTTGATTGAAATATAAACTATGACTCTTTTTGTTGGGAATTAAAATTTTTAGTTTGAAAATTCAACTATTATGTTAAAAATTTAATTAGTTTGTTACGTAATTCAAGTGTGGACTTTGACGTGGTTGAAGTATTTTCGTAACACACCAGAATAAAATTTGGCGGGAAATAAATGGTTGGTCATTGTGACGATAATAGATAAGGCATGCGATTGTCTTATCGCGTGAAACTTGAGCAAGGAGTATCATCATAGTCGCAACACAAACTCATTTTATGTATCAACATAGAAAATTAACATATTTAATCATGAAAGCCTATTTAGGGTAGCAAAGTTCGAAATGGAATAAAATTCAATAAGTTCTTAAAAATAAAAAATTCTAGGCTATTTTCCGGTCAAAAATTGTATTTTTTTCTGGTTGACTTTTTATTGTTTATGATAATTATTATTCATTAATATTATTGTATTCTTAATATAAATTTCAAAATAATGAAACATTTGAGAAATCCAAGGTAAAATCAAAATCATCCCAAAAAATGGGATGAGTTTTCATCAACTTTCAACCATAAAAAAAAACCATAAAAAACACTTTTCTGTCAAGAGATGAATTTTCAATCCAAAAGGACAGATTTTATTTCCGAAGAGACAAATTTTTAATTTTCATCAAAATAATAAAATTTTTCACCTGATAATATCATTTCTATTTGAAATAACCAAAGTATAAATCTGGACATTTTAAATAAAAGAATTAACTTTTGACTAGAAAATATGATTTTTCAAAAAAAAAAAAAAAAAAAGATGGCTTTTTGAGAAAATAGCTGGATCTTCAAGAAAATAATTAAAGTTTCAACCAAATAGTGGAATTTTGTACCAAAAGCGATTAATTTGGACCAAAAAAATAACAGAAATATTCTCAGTGAAAATTAATATAATTTTAACGAAGAAAGACAAATTTTCTATAGAAAAATAAATTTTAGATCCAAAAGGAACCCTTTTCTATAAAAAAAAGAATATTCGAAAAATCCATTTTTTCGACCAAAAAAGGACTTTTCAATGATGCAGTTGAATTTTCAACAAAATAATTAAATTTTCCACTAAATTGTAGAATTTTTAGGAAGAAAAAAAATTCTTAACCGAAGATATAATTGTAGACTTTTTAAATAAAAAAAATGAATTTTCATACAAAAAAGATGAATTTTCAACCAGATAGTTAAATTTGCAACCAATTAGTTGAATTTTCAATCAAAAAATGAAAATTTTCACCAAATAGTACAATTTTTTACCAAAATATAACTATAGATTTTTTTAAGTAAAAAGAATGATTTATTTTCATCCAAAAAAGATTAATTTTTTACCAAGCAATTGAATTTCCAACAAAAGAATAAAAATTTTAACCAAAAAAAAAGATAGCTTTTCAAGAAAATAGTTGAATTTTCAAAAAAGTAATTTTCTAACAAATAGTACAATTTTCACCAAAATAGATGAATTTTTAACTAAAAATATAACTGTAAATTTTTTAAATAGAAAGAATGAACTTTCAACGAAAAGGATGAATTTTCAATAAAAAAAGATGGCTTTTCAAGAAAATAGTTGAATTTTCAAAAACTTAATTCAATTTTCAACCAAATAGTAAAATTTTCAACCAAAGAATGAAAATTTCCAGCAAATAGTACAATTTTTTACCAGAGCAGATGAATTTTGAACCCAAAATTTAACTGTAAATTTCTTGAATAAAAAGAATGAACTTTCAACCCAGAAGATGAATTTTCAACCAAACCGTTGAATTTTCAACAAAAAAATAAAAATTTTAACCAAATAGTGTAATTTTTAACCAAAAGAGATAAATTCTAAACCCAAAATATAAATGTCGGCTTCTTAAAATGAAAGGATTTTCTTTCAAGCAGAAAAGGTGTTTTTTTAATAAAAAAAAGATAGCTTTTCAAGAAAATAGTTGAATTTAAAAAAAAAGAATTAAAGTTTCCACCAAATAATAAAATTTTCATCCAAAAAAGATGAATCCTAGACCAAAAATATGGCAGTAGAGTTTGTAAATAAAAAGAATGAACTTTCAACCAAAAAAGATTAATTTTCAACCAGATAGTTCAATTTGCAACCAAATAGTTGAATTTTCAATCAAAGAATACAAATTTTCACCAAATAGTACAATTTTTTACCAAAATATATGATTTTTGAACCCAAAATATATTTATAGATTTTTTTAGGTAAAAAGAATGATTTATTTTTATCCAAAAAAAAATAATTTTTTACTAAACCATTGAATTTTTAACAAAAGAATTAAATTTTCAACCAAATAGTAAAATTTGTAACGAAAAGAGATGAATCCTAAACAAAGAGCGAAAACGAGACATTTTTTTATTATTATTTTTTATCTTTGAATAAATAACATAATTGATCCCATTCTCGATAAAAATGAATATCGAAGTATCTAAAGAATATTAATAATCAGAAGGATATCGAATCTTATTATTATAAACAAATTATATTAACAATATGTCAACATCGTGGAAATTTTGCTTGCAAAGTTCATTTGTGAGTTCAAATTGCTTTATTTTATCGACAAGATCATATTTGATCCTGAAAATTGGTGGTCTGATATAATTTGTATACTTTATAAACAAATTATATAAACAAATGCATCGTTTAGGAATTTATTGGCAGAAAGTAATCGTTTTTCTCCCTACTCATTTTCAGATCAAATGATTAGTGAAGTTCAGTGATGAAGAATTGTCAATCGATATTATTTTTTTATTATATAAACAAATTTTATGAACAAATGCATAGTTTGAATTATTTATATATAGACAGTAATCGTTTTTCTGATCGTCTTCAAAATATATTAGAGGTGATTTTTAGTGATGCAAACTTGTCATTCTATATTATTTGTTTATTTCATAAAGAAAATTTTATTAACAAATGCTAAAAAACGCTTAATGTATCAAGTTTGTAAACTTCACATGAACATAAATTTAATGAATGCACATTTTTTAAGTCAAATAAATAATATTGTAAAAGCCTTGAAGTCCGTCCGTCAATTTTTGCCGTTTCAGACGTCATTACCGTACGTCTTTTTTTCTAGTAAAATATTGTAGTTACAGTTGAGTAATAAACATAGAAATATTAGGCGTAACGTTTAATACAAGATTTTTAAAAATTGAACTTAAAATATTAATTACCTTTTTTGTGAATCCGATATTAGAACTGAAAAGTGCATCCTGAAAACAAAAACGTCATTCCCGTACGTGCGTTAAAAACCTTTTTGGAGGTGAAAAAAAATTATAGAAACCATTCCGTTACTTGCTTGGCGGTGTTTTCTTCCATAAGTTCGTGAATTTTTAAAATTAAAATCTGTTATTTTTTTATAGACATTTAAAAACGTTAAACTTTAACATTTTTCTCGCATCATTACCGTACGGTACAATAGAAGAGCGTACGACTGATTATATGCGCGTGCGCATGGATTCATTATTATTTCTCATTTTCATAACTGCCCCTTTTGGATTTAAGATTTTTACATGTGATAAGATCAATTTCCGTAATGAAATATTTAATTCCTGATAATAATATGATTGCCACTGTAGGTGCTAAAATTTGCCTACAATTTGACAATTACCCATAAGTGGTGCTGTTTAGTTGTTAATGATTGTCTTTCTATACTATTTGTTTATTCTATAAACAAATGCATATTGGATGACAAGATCAGAAATAAAAACGGATACTTCCTATCTATAAATGTTCAAACTATGCATTTGTTTATAGAATTTGTGTATGAATGAACAAATAATTTCGGTTGACAATCTTGATCACTAAACATACTCATGTAATTGATACATAATTATAAAATTTGTTGATATAATAAACAAATAATATCGAATGACCGATCTTCATCACTAAATATTTTTACTTATATGATTACAATTAGATTCGATATCCTGTTAATTATTCATATTTTTTAGATACTTCGACATTCATTTTCATCAACAATGTAAATAATTAAGTTATTAATTTAAAGATCAAAAATAATAATGAATATCTTATTTTCGTTTGTTTATTCATATAAAAAATAGAAGATGATAAAACTATAAGATTAATTGCATCACCATTAGGTAACAGTAATAGATTTCTCGAATCTTCATATCTCATAAATTTCTAAGACAACAATACCACTCATTCTTGTCCAATCCCTCAATATTTCGAGGAATAAGATCAAATTTTCCGTTTCCAACGGATGAGTGAATACATAAATGATAACTAATGGCCCCCAACGGAATATATGAACATAAAATACAACATGCAATTTTTAAGTTTTCAAGAACAGAATAAAATAACCGATATTTATAAGATTAAGTGCATCACCATTAGGTAAAATTGATAGATTTTTCAATCTCCATATCACATAAATTTCTGAGACAACAATACCACTCACCACTCTTTCCCCATTCCTCAATATTGCGAGGAATAGAAGAAAATTTTCCGTTTTGAACGGATGAGTGAATACGTACATGATAACTAATGGCCCCCAATGGAATACATACATATACGTAATATAGGGAAAGCCATGAATCAAAAAGTACATTTTGCATATTGTCAAAAACAGTTTACACTGTAAACTATTTTTGAGAAGTTGCTTTACGCAGGGTAATATTTTGCAGTTTTTGAGACAATCGGATCGGATTATGCATATATTTTTGGCAGCTTATTATAAATGAGGTTTTTTTTTTAGTTTCTAGTGATTCAATTCATATCTTTAATTTATAAAACCTTGACCAATTATATAACAAGATATTCTTGAATATATTAAAAACATCGATTAATTAAATAATTAAATTATAGAAACATAATTTTTCATTTCTTCAATTTCTCTCTGAAGTCCACGAGTTTGAATAATAATTTTTAAAAATTTGTGTTTTATCTTCTGACACTTAAAAATCAGTACATATTTAGGTAAAATTAATGTGGGTACTATATATTACATTAAATATAAACCGCTTCGAATTTCTAACACTGTATAAGAAAAATTTGTGGTAAACTTCCCATACATGTATTGGAAGTAATTAACCCATACAAGGATGTAAATTTTCCCATACCTCAGTACCATACTTCCCATACTTGTATGGAAGTTTTACCATAAAGTATGGAAAATCTTCAAACAACCACAGGAAAATTTCTATACTGGTATGGGATATTCAAAAGTATGGAAAAATTCCATATTTTTGTATGGGAAATCTACGATTATTTCTTAAAGTGAAGTTTTCAAGTGAAAATATTGTATTTTCAATAATATATATGCATTTTTAACCAAATAGTTGAATTTTTAACTAAAAAAGATCAATTTTCAAACAAATAGTTAAATTTTGAACAAAAGAAGATCAGTTCTCAACTGAGAGTGAAATAGTTGACATTTTAGTGAAATAAATTAATTTTCACGAGCAGAGAAAAAATTTCAACCAGACTGATAAATTTTCAACCAAATTGTCTACCAAAAAGGACGACGAATTTTTAACCATATTGAATAATTTGTAATCATGGAAGGTCAATTTACAACCAAGAATGGCTATATTTTCACTTAAATAAATCAATTTTCTAGCAAGAAAAAAAAATGCAACCAGAAAGCTGAATTTTCATCTGAAACGATGAATCTTCAACTAGAATAGAGAAATTTTAAATCAAAAAGATGAATTTTTAAATAAGAAGGTTAATTTTCAAACAATAGAATTACTTTTCTACAAAAAAAAGATGATTTAAAAAAATACATTAATTCTTAACCATATAATTGAATTTTCAACTATAATTAACCAATTTTCAACCAAATAGTTTAATTTTAAACTACAGAAGATTAATTCTCAACGAAAAATGGGTTGAATTTTTAGTGAAAAAATTAATTTTTAACAACAATGATGAGCCTGCAACTAGAATAGTTGAAATTTGGAACAAAATCATGAATTTTCAACTAAGATGATTACTTTTTAGCTAAAATAATTTAATTTTTAACCAAGAAGATTAATTTTCAACAAAAGAATTTATAATTGAATTTTCAAGTATAATAAAACAATTTTCAACCAAATAGTTCAATTTTAAACTAAAAAAGCATAATTTCCATCCAAAAATGGAATAGTCAAATTTTCAGTGAAAAAAATGGTTTTTTAACAAAAATGATGAGCCTTATAGTTGCAATTTGAACCAAAATCATGAATTTTCAACTAAGATGATTACTTTTTAGCTAAAATAATTTAATTTTTAACCAAGAAGATTAATTTTTAACAAAAGAATTTATAATTGAATTTTCAACTATAATAAAACCATTTTTAATCAAATATTTGAATTTTAAACTAAAAAAGATTAATTCTCAACCAACAATGGAATAGTTAAATTTTCAGCGAAAAAATTAATTTTTAACAAAAATGATGAGCCTTCAACTAGAATTGTTAAAATTTGAACCAAAATCATGAATTTTGAACTAAAACGATTAATTTTTTAACTGAAATAATTGAATTTTCAACCAAGAAAATAAATTTTTAACAAAAGAATTTAACTTTCAACCAAATTTTCAGAAAAAAAATTAATGTTCACTAAAGATTTGAGTTTTCAACTGAAATGATGGAATATTCGAATGGAATAGTTACATTTACAGTTTAAAAAAAAAAACTAATTTTGAAAAAAAAACTAAGTTTCTAAAAAATATTTACATTTTCAAACAAACTGATGAATCTTCAACTGGAAAAGTTGAATTTTAAACCAAAAAATACGAATTTTCAACAAAAGAGGATAATTTTTCAAGAAAAAATTAAATAGTTAAATTTTTAGTTAAAAAAGTTAATGTCCAACCAAAAGAATGAATTTTTTACTAAAATAATGATGATTAATTACTTTGAAAGTAGCGAAATATAATTTTTTTATATACACAAATAAGATTATTAAAAATAAAAAAATTAAAAACTAATTTCAATCGCAAAAAAATGAATTTTTTTACTTTATTATTTAGTATTAATTTAATATTAAGAGTATTCGGATGATAATTATTTTGGTTTAAAAGGCATTAATTTAGTTAAAAATCTAACTATGTTTTCCGAGTTTGGTTCAACATTATATAATCAAAATATGAATTTTTAAACAAAAAATAAGTTTCTACAAACAAAATTGAATTTTTCATCCAAAATGATGATTTTTTTCAACCAAAAGGGATGATTTTTCAACGAAATAGTTGAATTCTCTACCAAATATCGAATTTTAATCTAAGAAAGATGAAATTCTTACTGAAAAAGATGATTTTTTAATACAAAAGGACAATTTCTCTTTAAAATTGAAACTGTATCCAGAAAAGCTTTCAGTTCATTTTTCAACACCATATTATATGCTTTTCTTTAATGTTTGTGATGTTGTGAAATGAGTATCCAAATTAAATTTTTCAATTATTTGAATGCTTCAGAGAAAATAAATGCTTCAGGCTTTTTATGTTACAAACTGATTGATTAATTATCAACTGATTCTATTACACTTACAATTTCATGAATTAGTTTGAACCGTTACTAATGATTCAAATTTTCAGAAATAGAAGTTCAAATTTATTTTAAAAAAATATGACGAAAAAATTATTTGAATGTTTTGAAGAAAATGATAGTTTAATGCTTTTTGTATTCTGAACTGATTAATTAATTATCAGCCGAATAATTTTTTTATAATACATACTGAAGATTGAGAGTTTATTTTAATTTTAAATACCCCTATTCCAATTACATAATTTTTCAAATGTTTCGATGTTGTGAAATGAGTATTTGAATTTAATTTTCAAAATTATATGTAAATATGTTTTAATTTTTGTCGAACTTAGTATAAAAAGTTTCTAATCAATCAAAATTTCAGAAATGAAACTGAAAATAAAAATGTAAAGTAAAAATGATGAAGATGAATTGATTATTTATTTCAAGGTTATGTAATTTAATATTGACTATATTTTGTACAATAAAAGTGTATTTATGTTTCAAATACCTATATTCCAATTATATCATCTTTGTAATGTTGTGAAATGAGTATCTACATTCTGACTTCCAAATTATATGTACATGTATATTTTAATTTTTTATGAAATAAGTTTAAAAGGTAATCATTCAAATTTCCAAAAGAATATCATGTGAAAATGATTTGAATGTTTCGATTAAAATAATAGTTTATTGCTTTTTATGCTGTAAACTGATTAAATAATTATTGATTGTTTAATTTTTTGACGATATTGAATGACATAAAGATTGAATTTTAATTGTTGTCAATTAAGTAACAAAAATCGATTATTTACCTTAAGAATATGTTATTGAATACTGGCTATTATTTGTATAATGAAAGTTTATTTTTTGTTTCAAATACATTTATTACAATTATTTTTTTTAAGTTTGTGATGTTGTGAAATGAGTATCTAAATTCAATTTTCAGAGTTATACGTACATGTTTTAATTTTTTCGAAAATTAGTATAAAAGGTTAATAATATTTCAAATTTTCAGAAATGAAATTTCAAGTTTAAAAAACATATGAAGTAAATTTTATTTGAATGCTTCGATAAAAACTATTGTTGAAGGCTTTTTATGTTGTGAATTGAGCAATTGCTTATGGACTGATCCTTTGTTTATATGCCTCGTATGATGAAAGTTTATTTTTATTTAACATATTTCTATTATAATTACATAATTTTTTTAAAGGTTTGTGCTAATTTGAAATGAGTATTAAAAAAACAGTTGCATTTTTGTCCAAGAAAGATTCAATATTTCTACTAAAAAAGGTGATCTTTTAAATGAAAAAGACGAATTTTCAGAAAAAAATATTTTTCATCCAAAAAATATTTCAGTTGACTTATCAGCAACAAAATATGAATTTTAAAACAAACAGTTGAATTTGCCAAAAAATGATATCTTTTTTAGAAAATTGTCAAATTTTCAACCAAATAGGTGCTGCACCATTAAGTAAAATTGAGTGATTTCCCAATCTGCATATCTCATAAATTTCCAAAATAACAATACCACTCATTCTTTTCCAATTCCTCAATATTTCGAGGAATAAAATAAAATTTTCCGTTTGGAACGGATGAGCGAATACTTAGATGATAACTAATGGCCCAACGGAATATATGATCATAAAATATAACATGCAATTTGAAATTTTTCAAGAACGGAATAAAATAACCGATTTTTATAAGATTAAGTGCATCACCATTAGGTAAAATTAATAGATTTCCCAATCTCCATATCACATAAATTTCTGAGATAACAATACAACTCACCACTCTTTCCCCATTTCTCAATATTTCGAGGAATGGAAGAAAAT
The DNA here is from genome assembly GCA_932178445.1 of Andricus quercusramuli. Classification (NCBI taxonomy): domain Eukaryota; kingdom Metazoa; phylum Arthropoda; class Insecta; order Hymenoptera; family Cynipidae; genus Andricus; species Andricus quercusramuli. Next base: position 9,077 of record CAKNXH010062863.1, on the reverse strand, counting down.
TTTCCTTTTTGAACGGATGAGTGAATACGTAAATGATAACTAATGGCCCCCATAAGGGAATGCATATACATAAAATAGGGTAAATTTAGTCGGACTACGATTCTAAGGTCAGACACCACTTTTGGAAATTATATAGAAAAGTATTACATTTTGCAAATTGTCAAAAACCAAATTTTTATAAATAATTTTCTGGATATTCGATTAATGTTTAATTTGAAAATTATATAACTATATATTCTCAAATAAAGTATCACTATCGATTAATTAAAAAGGACGAATTTTCAATAAAATACATGCATTCTCAACCAATAAGATAAAATTTCAATCAAAAGAAAATTAATTTTCAAGAAAATAGTTGGAAATTTAATAATAAAAGATCATTATTCAACTAAAAATGAAATATCTAAATGTCCCGCTAATCAAATTAATTTTTAGCTGAAAAAAATTTTTTCAATAGAGTGAGGGATTTTGAACTAAAATGAGTCTTCAACTGCAGTAAATGAATTTCAAACTAAAAATGAATTTCAAACAAAAACATTAATTTTCTTCCATAAAAAATTTTTTTTTCAACAAAATACATGAATTTTTAACTATAAAGATCAGATTTGAACCAAATAGTTGAATTTTGAACTGGAAGAGATTAATCTTAAATCTGTAGAAATGGAATAGTTAAATTTTCATTAATAAATAATTTTCAACTAAAATGATGGAATATTCAATTGTAATAGTTACATTTTTAGTTGGAAAAAAAATAATTTCCAATAAAAAAAAAACTTTCAAAAAAATAATTACATTTTCAAAGAAAGTGATGAATTTTCAACTAACATAATAAATCATCAACTTAAATAGTTGAATTTTCAAAAAAAAAAGATGAATTTTCAACTAGAATAATTCAATTTTCAACAACAAAATTATATTGTAACAAAAGAGTTTAACTTTCAACCGAGTACTTATAGTTAAAAAAAAAAAGATGGATTTTCAATTAAATTTATTACTATTCAAATGGAATACTTGCATTTTCAACCAAAAAGATCATTTTTCGAACAGTCTTGATTTTCTACAAAAAAATACGATTTTTCAACAAAATGCGTGAATTTTCAACTAAAAAATACAAATTTTCAACTAAATCGTTCATTTTTAAACTAAAGAAGATACATTTTCAACCAAAAATGGAATAGATAAATTTTCCATTGAAAATTTTTTGAACCAAACTGATAAAATTTCAACTAAAATTATGAATCCTCAACTGAATACATGAATTAAAAAAAAAAGTAAATAAATTTTCGTCCAAAATTTAAAAGTTGAATTATCAGATTAAAAAAATTAATATTTAACCAAAGAGACGAACTTTTAACCGAAATGATCCAATATTCAATTGGAATAGTTACATTTGCAGTTTGAAA
>CAKNXH010062862.1:198392-219196 GCA_932178445.1 Andricus quercusramuli | reverse complement strand
TGCACAGCTTTGTTGCTTTTTTCGTAGAAAAAAAGGTATCGCCTTTTTTCATCCGTGGTATCAAATAGTTTTCCTGCAATAAGTAGAAATAGAAAATATCGCATTCAAAGTAAATTTAGTTTATACTATTTATTTAAAATTAGATTTTACCCCTTAGCTTGACAATGCGCTTTTTTATGCTTCTTAAATAGAATTTTAAAGTTGAAAATTAAAAAATAATTGTTTGACAGAAAATATTCTACTGAAAAATTCGCAACCGAGTCTAAGGGTTATTTAGAAAGAATTTTGGAATTGTGTCGCCTTTTTTCAGCCGTGGTATCAAATAGTTTTCCTGCAATAAGTAGAAATAAAAAATATCGCATTCAAAATAAATTTAGTTTTATACTATTTATTTAGAATTAGATTTTACCCCATAGCTTGACAATGCGCTTTTTTATGCTTCTTAAATAGAATTTTACAGTTGAAAATTAAAAAATAATTGTTTGACAGAAAATATTCTACTGAAAAATTCGCAACCGAGTCTACGGGTTATTTAGAAAGAATTTTGGAATTTTAGAATCATATTAAATACGTAAAAAGTACTAGCATTTAGACCCTCCAGCTATCCCCTAGGAAAAAGTAGTATAGCAAAATCATTATAGGCCTATAATTATTTTCCTATAATGAATTTCCTGTAATTTTTTCACGATTATAGGACTAATTATAAGAATAATTATTCGATTAATTATAGGAAAATAATTATGGAAATTAGTAATATTAAAATAATGAAATAATAATTGCAAAAAGTATAAGATACTCATAGGTTTTAAGTTTCATTATACCCACATTGTTAAACAAAGCTACTTTAAATATGTAAATTTTTATGTTCGTTTGTGTGAGCAGTACCAAATAAATGATTAATTTATACTTTATTCTACTTTTTGCAATAATTATTCCAATATTATTAATTTCTATAATTATTTTCTTACAATTCTTCCTATCATTATTCCTGTAATCGCGCAAAAAATTATAGGAAATTAATTATAGGAGAATCATTATAGTCCTATAATGATTTTCAACGACAATAAAAGATCAGAAATCCAGATATAAGAATTTTATTTATCTTTATTTTTAATTGTTTACTCATTTTTTAAGCCAAAAAAATATCCCTAACGAAAAGGAATTTAGGTGAAGAATATAAATATAATCATCAGATGAGGAACAGCCACAGCGGGGATCGGATCGAACGACAGATATTTTTAGGTTAAAATTCGGACATTGCAATTAAAGCAATTAAAATCGAAAATTCAACATCTTCATTAATTTTTAAAATTCTATTCGAACAAATATATATATATATATATATGTTAATTATTATTTATACATTCCGATGCTATAACATTTCCAACAGGATCCTTTATCACTTCCCTTTTTCAAACAATGTCATTGGAAAGAAAATGTTTCTCGCAAACAAACTGGCCAGCTGTTACTAAAAAACCTTCCCTTTTTATTGCTCTCTGATATTCAGCAACAAAATTTTGATGCAATTTCAAAAAATGAATTTTTTCACCGTTCTGACGACTCGAATGGTAGCCGGATTGACAGTTTGGAGCGATGCTTTTTACCATATTTTTTTCTTTTTTTTCACACACTAAATTATGACATTCTTACTCGTATCCACCGCTTTAAATTTTTGCACTTTTGTAAACATTTTAGGCTTACATTCTATGAAATATTATATCAATATTATTGTTTTGAACAAAAATTCCCGTTTAGCTGCATGTTAAAGCAGGGCCACGTGCGAGAAGCGCCGCCACGCGGCAAAATTTCGCACATAGAAAATCATAGCAATAAGGACCGAAAATTTTCTAGCTGAAATATAGAGTCGGATAGGGCTGCATTTCCCTGTGTGTTCTATGCGGCAAAACATAACCTCAAGATAATTAACAAAGCTAACAAACCTAATTCCATTATTCTTTATTTACATAAAAAGCACTCTAGAAGCATGAAATCCAAAAAAATCTCGTAGGATTTTGAATGAAACTGCATTACCTTACTATTATAAACTCTGTTTCATTCAAATTACAACATGGAGAAAAAAAATAAAATCATGAATAAATTTTAAAATTATTTTAAACCTTGATTATTTCGGCACGAATAAATCCTAAAGACATATTAATTTTAATATTTTTGAAAACTTTTACTTAATATTACAGAAAAAATTCAATTTCATGTTGAAATCAGAAATTCTTAATTTTTTTTTCTAAGCAAGCCTTCTTACCGGGATACTTTCATTGTCAAATATTTGTCCACCGACAGTCAAATGTTTTTAAAGAAGAATGAGATCCAATAGATCGTTTCTATTACATAATTAAATATTTTTAACTCATTAACATCTATTTCAACTATTTGAAGACTGAGAGCGGTTTCACACGATTGCAGATCAGGGGCAATCAGGGGCTTATTCTCGAGTTCGTTTGAAACATTCTGTATACGCATGATCCATGCATACGTAAAGTTTCGAATGATAACTTACGTATGGGGACCGTAAATCACCAGACATTACAGCCAATGACAGTGTTTCTGTGGATTACTAGGAGAATATCATTGGTAGAAATATCTAGTGATTTGACGTTTTGCGCCAAGCTTGACGCTGCCATGTGGCTAGACCATGTATTTTTTGGATCATGGTATCATGTGCGCACGTCCACTCCACTTTCAGCACTCCTTGCCATGATCTTATTTTTAGATCATGCTCCTTGCTGAACCAGGCCGAAGTTGAGGCGCCGAACCCGAACAAAGTCGAAGTTTTGCGATTTGCGTTTTGTGGCTTTGTCTTGACTGGTTGGAGGAGAGAGCCTTTGCGTGCATCTTGCTCAATCTTGCTCTTCGAATCTTGCTTGAGAAGAACGTGCGAGTGGAGCATGAGCGGAGTCTTACCTATTTCCTCGCCGGTTTATTTCGTCCGAAATGTGTTCAATGGCTCAACATGGCAATGTTCTATCAGATTCTCAAGAGTCTGTACTTTTTGATCCTTTAATTATGGATCATCTTCAAAATGAAGTGTAAGTATGTAAGTTTTGGTACATAACCATGTCGCGCTGCTTTGATTGCGTCAGAAAATAGTGATTCTTTTTCGAAAGTGTTGGCTCAAAGGCACACAAACAAATTCGAATTAACGACCACCTTCTAATTTCAGCAAGAATAAGTAGTTTTTATTTCAAACAAAAGATTCTGGCGTTTGACAAACGTTTGATAAAACCGGTATTTAAAGACGCCATTTCCTTTTTGTTTTTTTTTGTTTGGGGTGTTGATATACAACTGAAATTTGTATTTGTTTGGGTTCATGTGAGTTTTAAACTAGCTTATTGAGTGCTTTTTGTATATGACAATATTTTTAAGACTTATTATTTTCATTCATTCAAAATTGAATTTGAGATATGCTAAGGTTTAAAATTCCGAACTGCTTTACATTTTTATTCTATTGTTGACAAGGCTTTTTTCTTTCGATTTAAAAATTTGTTTAGTTATCTGTTGGTAAACTTGTGTTACCAAGCATTATGAAATATTTCAGAAATACGCATTTCTGAAATATAACGAGTGAAACCACAAACAAGAAGAAGAAATATAACGAGTAGCTAAACAGCATTCGATGTAAACAATATACAGGGTGTCCCACCACCTATGAACATGCCGGTACTGGGTGATAGAGGACAAAAAAAGAAACAGAAAAGTCATGTGGCAAAATTTGATCTGTGCCTTAGTTTGGGCACAGTGAAGCTTCAAAGTTGGGCATAATGAACCAATCAGAATCGAGCTTTGGCAACCACTTGTTTGTCTCATACGTGCTAAGATAGTGTGTGTGCTGGCGGTTACCTTCAGCTCCCGCAAAAATTTTACATCGTTGATCTTTGATTGTTTCTACAAGACGCGAAATTCAAGCCTTTACATTTTTTTGAATTCTTAGTTGTTCTTGCAAACGTTTATTACCGTCCTTAAAATAACATAACATTTGCTCAACCTGAAAAACATGAATTTCAATTTAATACAGAACTTTCCTGACATTTCATGTAAGAAAAACAACATAGCTGTTTAAAATTCAGAAGACCAAACAAAATTATGTTCTTCAGAATTAATCTACAAGTCTAAGATAAGAAAAAACGTTTCAAACCTCAGAATGAAATTCTCAGTGATTCGTCTCAGAAATTTTGTTACATTTTTGTTGTAAAACCAACAAAGTAACTTAAAACTCGAAGAAACAAAACAAACTTCTGTTATTGAAAATTAATTAACAAGTCTATGATAAGTAATTCTTTGCGATTCATTACAAAATTTTTGGTTACATTCATTGTAACAAATTAAACAAAAAATTAAAAATGGGAAATCCAAACAAACTTTTGATCTTTAGAATTAACCAAGAAGTTTAAGATAAGAAAACACATTTTCAACACCAAAAGTAATTCTTTTGCATGCGATGCAAATTTTTTGTTACATCTATTGCTACAAAAACAATGAATAAATCTAAAGCTGGGGAAACGAAACGAACTTTTGTTCTTTAAAACTAACCAACAAGTCTAAAATACGAGACATTTTCTACCAAACGAAAGTAATTCTTTGAGATGCATAACAAACTGTTTGTTACATTTATTGTAAGAAAACCAACAAAAAATTGAAACCGGGAAAACCAAACAAACTTTTGTTCCATAAAATAAATAAACAAGTCCAAGATAAGAAAACTCATTTTCAAATCCTCAAAGGTAATTCTTCGCAAATCTCTACACAATTTTTGTTACATTTAATGTAACAAAACTAAACAAATAATTTGAAGCTCGGGAGATGAAACCAACGTTTGTTTTTTAAAAATACGCAACTAGTTTAGAAATCGGAAACACATTTTGAACCTCCAAAAGAATTCTTTGCGATTCATTGCAAAAATTCTGCTACATTAGTTGTAATAAAGTTAAAAATAGTTTAAGATGAGAAATCCAAACAAACTTTTCGTCTTTAAAACTAACCAACATAAGTCTAAGATGAAAAAACACATTTTTTAACCCCAAAAGTAATTCTTTGCAATTCGTTGCAAATTTTTGATAAATTTTTCATGACAAAAACAAAATTGTAAGAAAAATATTAAGAAAACCAAGAAAAAATAGAATCTAAGAAAACCAACAAAAAATAGAATCTGAGGAAACCAAACAAACTACATTTTGTGTAATAATAACGAAACTTAAAAAAAAAAAATTAAAGCTCGGGAAACGAAACGAACTTTTGTGCTTTAAAAATAATTAATAAATTCAATTCATAATTGGAAATTATATTGACCCTCTGGTATTAAATAAGTTGGTGTTTCTTTGTATGGGCTTTAGGGTCCAGTAATCAAAAAACGGTGTTTTTTAATCAGACGTTTCGACTCATGTGGGAGTCCTCTTCAGTGATTTATTTCTTATCAAGTGTGTAAGAAAATCATCACATCACTATTAAACTAATAAAATTCGTTGCCGAACACTACAACTGAATTTAATATAATTTTTCGTCGTTTTTTTGAAAAGCACATCTTTTTTTAATGAAAGTGACTTGTTGTTCTTGTCACTATTGGAAAACGAAATAAATCACTGAAGAAGACTCCCACATGAGTCGAAACGTCTGATTAAAAAACACCGTTTTTTGATTACTGGACCCTAAAGCCCATACAAAGAAACACCAACATAATTAACAAACTTACAATGAAAAAAACAGATTTGAAACCCCCGAAAGTAATTCTTAGCGATTTTTTGGCATAAATTCTGTTACATTAATTGTAACAAAGTTAATAATAATTGAAGTTGGGAAATCCAAACGAACTTTTGTTCTTTAAACTTAACCAACAACGGTGAAATCAAAAGATACATTTTGTTCCCACAAAAGTAATTTTTTGGATTCATTGTAAAATTTTGGTTACATTTACTTGAACAAATTTAAAAGAAATTTGAAGCTCATGAAACGAAACGATCTTCAGTTCTTTAAAAATAACCAACAATTTGAAAATAAAAAAGTACATTTTGAGCCCCTAAAATTAATTCTTAGAAATTCTTTTCATAAAGTCCGTTACCTTAATTGTGACAAAGTTAAAAATAATTAAACATGGGAAATTCTAACGAACTTTTGTTCTTGAAAAATAACCAACACGTTTACAATGAAAAAACTTATTTGAAACCCCCAAAAAAAAATCTTAGCGATTTTTTTCATAAATTCTGTTACATTAATTGTAACAAAGTAATTTTTGGGATTCATTGTAACATTTTTGTTGCATTCAATGTAACGAAACTAAAAAAAAATTTTAATGTCGTTGTACGAAACGATCTTTCATTCTTTAAAAATAACCAACAATTTTTTTTGCATTTAATTTAGCGAAAACAATAAAGAAATGTAAAGCAATTTTAAACCCCCAAAAGTGGTTTTAATTTCTTTGTTTTGATTTCCGGCATAAACGAAGCGACTTTCGTTTTTAACAATAAATGAACAATTCTAACAATACGATAAAATAAATTTTGAATCCCCAAAGTTAATTATTTGCGAATCGTTGAAAAATTATTGTTACATTCAATGTTTACAAACCCAACAAAAAAATTAGGAACTCGGAGAATCAAACACCCTTTTTTTCTTTCAAATTTATCATAAATAATAAAATAATATAATCCATTCATTACAAAATTTCTGTTACATTCATTGTAACAAAATAAAGAAAATTAAAGCATGGTTAAACGAAACGTACTTTCGTTCTTAAAAATAAATAAAAAAGTCTAAGATGAAAATACATTTTGGATACCCAAAAGTAATTCTTAAAGTAGTTTGATTTCAAGATTTCCTAAGTTCTTGATACTTAGCCACTTTAAATAAATTTTATCTTCATCGACTTGTGCATAATTTTTATTTTATTTAATGTCATCTTTGATCGTTATATCATTTTATTGTGTTATTGTTGTTTATTTGTATTTATTTTGTTCATTAAATTTTTTTTGCAACATTAATGTGTTGCACATAATTTATTTGCGTTTTTAAAAGGATTTTTCTTATCTTTAGCTTGATGATTTATTTTCAAGAACGAAAGTTTGTTTGGTTTACTTAGTTTCAATTTTTTGTTGGTTTTGTTAAATAAACGTAACAACAATTTTGCAATGAATTACAAAGATTTACTCTTGGGTGTGCAAAATGTATTTTCTTATCTTCAACTTGTAGGTTATTTTTAAGGAACAAAAATTCGTTTGGATTTCCCATGTTTAAATATTTTTAACTTTGTTACAATTAAGGCAACAGAATTTATAGAAAGAATGTCAAAGGATTACTTTCAGGGGTTCAAAATGTGATTTTTTATTCTCAACTTATTGGTTATTTTTAAGGAAATAAAGATCCTTTCGCTTCCCGAGCTTTACATTTTTTTATTAGTTTCGTTCAATTGAATGTAATAAAATTTATACAATGAGTCCCAAAAATTACTTTTGAGGGAACAAAATGTGTCTTCTAACTTCAGAGTTGTTGATTAAGTTTAAAGAACAAAAGTTCGTTTGAATTTCCCAACCTCAATTATTTTTAACTTTGTTACAATTATTTTAACGGAATTTATGAAAAAATCACTAAGAATTACTTTTGGGATTCCAAATCTGTTTTTTCATTAAAAGATTATTGATTGTTTTCAAAGCACAAAAGTTCGTTTCGTTTCCCGAGCTTTAAATTTTTTTTAGTTTCATTATTATTACAAAAAAATTGTGTGATAAGTTACAGAGAAGTACTTTTGCGGATTTGAAATGAGTTTTCTTATCATTAACTTCATGGTTTATTTTCAAAAACGAAAGTTTGTTTGGTTTTCTCATATTCCATTTTTTGTTGGTTTTCTTACAATTTTTCTTACAATTTTGTTTTTGTGATAATAAATGTAACAAAAATGTTGAACGAATCACAAATACTTTTGGGGGTTAAAAATGTGTTTTCTCATCTTAGACTTGTTGGTGAATTTTAAAGAACAAAAGTTTGTTTGGATTTCCCATTTTTAATTTTTTATTAATTCGTTACAATTAATGTAACAAAAAATTTTGAATTGAATCGCAAAGAATTACTTATCATAGACTTGCTAATTAATTTCCAATAACAAACGTTTGTTTTGTTTCTTCGAGTTTTAAGTTAATTTGTTTGTTTCATAACAAAAATGTAACCAGATTTCTGCGACGAATAACTGAGAATTTCTTTTTGAGTTTTGAAGCCGTTTTTCTAATCTTAGACTTGTGTATTAATTCTGAAGAACAAAAGTTCGTTTGGTCTTTTGAATTTTAAACATCTTTGTTGGTTTTCTTACATGAAATGTCAGGAAAGTTCTGTATTAAATTGAAATTCATCTTTTTTAGGTTGAGGAAATTTTATGTTATTTTTAGGACGGTAATGAACGTTTGCAAGAACAACTAAAAATTAAAAAAAATTTAAAGGCTTGAATTTCGCTTCTTGTAGAAACAATCAAAGATCAACGATGTGAAAATTTTGGGAGAGCTGAAGTGAACCGCCAGCACGCACACTATCTTAACACTTATGCGACAAACAAGTGGTTGCCAAAGCTCGATTCTGATTGGTTCATTATGCCCAACTTTGAAGCTTTACTGTGCCCAAACTAAGGCTCAGATCAAATTTTGCCACCGGACTTTTCTGTTTCTTTTTTTTGTCCTCTATCACCCAGTACCGGCATGTTCATAGGTGGTGGGACACCCTGTATACAGATATTCAAATTTTGTTAATAACTGGCAACAAGTTTTCAGGTGGAAAAGTACACAAAAAATTAATAGACAAAACTTATTATATTAGCTTGAGTTATAAATTTCTTGATAATTCATTTTTTAGGTTATCCAGCTTTTAAGGCTAACAGCTTATTAATTTGTCCCATTTTCTATACATATTTTTGTCCCATAATCGTAAAACAAACTCAAATTGGTGTTGATTTAAAGCGCATATAGTTAGATTAGTCCCTTGGAATGATTTTATTTAATTCAGCAACATAGAATTGCTATTTATGTAAAAATAACTTTTTTCAGTGGAATCGACTTTCTAGAGGAAACCATTTTAGAGGAGGAAAAAAAGTATGACATAAATGCGTACTCTTATATGCAGTATCAAGTACTCCAGGGACCCAACCCCATCCCTTCACGGGAGGAGCTTCCTGGACCTTACAACTTTCAACTGATGCTAAACACTCAGGGCTCGTCAAAAAACTGGATTGTGAGTAATCCTTTACCATTATTTATCGTGGTTTTGTATTTTGCCGTCAACTATAAATTTACAGTAAATATTTAAAGCTGTTTGTCAAAAAAGGGCCCAAGCAGTGTTTCAGTTAAAATGAAATTAAATACCCCCAGAGAGCTCCTATTATCTGTAACTAGTAACTAGGTCATTCTATTTTATTTTGCACGAGTGGATTGCAGCCTAATTTTAAGAAATTTGAATACTGAACTTTAATAATTGTTGTTTTCAGAATTTATCACATTAATTTATTAAATTACTTTTTTTCAGAGATTTTATTTTCAAATTTCAAAGGTACAGAAAAATGTCACAGTTATATGCATTATAGAATTAAGAAAAATTCCAATTTTACTATTTAAAATCAAATTGAAGGCAATCTGACGTGTTCAACAGTCTTTAAAATTTTTATAAAACATGAGCGAAATTAACTTTAACGTGTAGTAATTGGCGAATATTGTGTTTTAAAAATAACTAAAACATAAACATTTTTCAACACTTCGAAAGCGTTTTTAAAATCGCAATGCTTAATTTTTAAAATAAAAGATTACCTCAAAAGACTTCAAAATTCGAGCCCTTTTTAATTTTGTATGCTAAAATATTTAAAATCGCACTTTGAAGTTCGTCACTTTGGAGGTATTGTTCATTTTCCGAGATGGTCATCTTGCAGGGAAGAAAATGAAAAAATCGTGGATCAGTTCTTCATTTAATCACTGAACATTTCGCGTTGCTCCCGAGCCTCTTTCTGCTGAAATGGCAGTTTTCAACAAAGTTTTAAGTCCTGCTTTTTTTAGGTGTAGTTAAACGAGGTATCATCTAACTTGAAATTGCTTTTTGTGATTTGGCTGTGAGAAATTTGAAGTATTTGGTAAACTTCAACTTAGTCAATATCTCCTTTAGTCAAACCTCAAAATAGCAGTTTTATGATTTTTTTTTAAATTGCCAGTTCAGTAGAAAAAGGCTTTTCCTGGAATTCAAGGCAGAATCTTGGATTTTCTCATTTTTTCCCCTACATCATTCATTCATCTCCGAAAATGAACGAACCCTCCAAAGTGGCGAATTTCAAAGTGCGATTTTTAATAGTCCAGCATCAAAAATTGAAAAAGTGCCAAGATTTTGAAAAGTCTGATGAGAAATTAACATTATAAAAGTGATTAAAAATTATTATGTTTTAGTTATATTTAAAATAATGTTTTCGCCCATTGTTTCATATTAAACTTACTTTTGATCGTGGTCATGTTTAATGACTGTTGAATACGTCTGATTTCATTTTAAATGGTAGAATTTGAGTTTTACTTAATTCTGTAGTACCATCTGACCAAAAGTAGATGGAATAATTTCTTTTAAAAAGACGTTAAAAAGTTTATTAAATTCAGCGACAAATAAGCCGTATTCGAAATATTTTTTATAAATAGACTTGAGTTAGTGATTGAGAAAGACGGGTCTAATTCCTGATTTTTCACATTTTCATGATTCAAATTAAATTCTCAGCCAAGTTTAGGAAAGAGATTGCAACAATTGGAAAGTCTGGCAAAACTAACCTTGAAATCTCTTTACATTTAGCCCAAAAAAAAAAAAAATTTATTAGTTATCGAGCTATCATAAATTTTTAGGAGCGTACGTAAGACAAAAATCGCTCAGTTGAATGGTGCTCGATCTTCTGGCCTCTGTCAATGCACGGGTAATAGAGGTAAAAGACTGCATTCGCCGCTTGATCCAACGATTTTCGTCTTGCGCACGCCTCTACGTTTTTTATGGTAATTCTAGAGCTAGTAAACATTGTTAACAGTTTCTTAGGCTCATTTTAAAAATAAGATTTCAAGTTTCATTTTGCGTCACTTCCAAATTTTTATAATAATTTTTCTTTGAATGTTACATGTTTTTCATCGTTAGTTTTTTAGGTGTCCTCATGCAGTTCGAATTTTATATTTCTTTTGTTCATTTTGCTAATATTATTGATTTGATCAATTATTAGAGTTTAAAAAATTGTAAGCTCTCACAAGTATTAATGTACCTGCTAGATAAAATAAATAATATTCAATATACAGCCTTGATATATATCTTATTGCTTGTAAACAGGGTTTTGTCAATGAAAATAAAGCTCATACGAAGAAAAAATGAAAGGTCTTGGGACAAAGTATACTTTCAAGAAGAAAAAATTGTTAGTTATAATACTAAATAAAAAGATTGAATAAAAATTGTTTTATCAACAAATTTCATTCATTATCTAACGATATTGTTGTCATTCACGTCATAAATCTGATTTATTTTATTTATTAGGTACATTAATAATTTTAACGACTATTTTTTTAAACTCCAACAATTAACGAAATCAATAATATTAGCAAAATAAATAATAGAAACATTTTCTAATAAAAACGGATGTCGTCGATACATAACCGTTTCAAAACCATTAAATTTATTTTTGCAACACCCACCTCAAAAGTTGACGTTTTCATGCTTGTAAACGGTGCACAAAGGAACTTATTTGAGCAGACTGTGCGCGAAACCATTTTCGCGTATGCGCAGTTTTAAGATGGCTTACTTTAGACACTGGTGAAAAAGCTGCGCATGCACACTTTCTAGATGCGGTACTTTAGACACTGGCAAAAGAGCATAAACGTCAAAAAATTTTGCTCAACAAATTTTTTTTTTTCACAAAAATTTTTGTTTCAAAATTTCTTTTTCACCAAATTTTTGTGAGCAAAATTTTTTTTTCAAACCATTTTTTTCAAAAATTAAAAAAAAAATTTCAAACCAATTTCCTTACTCCACTCTATGCAATATAAAATTAGTATTTTTCGTTACCGCCTCACTTTTTCGGACGGGCGTTGCAAAAAATAGCGTGTGATACACGAGCGCGTAGATAATTGGTAACTCGTGTGATTGCATCATTCGCCTGCAGCTCAAAGCACTCGTCTACGTTTTCGCACTCGCTTCGCTTGTGCGCTAACCACCGACTCATGCTTCGAGCCTTCGGCTTATGCTGCAAAATTCACACTCGCACATAATCACCTATTTTACGCACTTGTATCACAAATGACTATTATAGCTTTTGAGCAATTATTTAACAAAGTCAAGCTCGATGCTAAGGTCCCGAGGTACAAAAGGGGGTATTTGTGCATTAGGTTTTATGTAAAATTGAGATTCGGCTGGCAACATCTGAGGATATTGAAAGCAAGACTAAACGTACTGGAAGTGGGACGATGGTCGTGGGGGTCAAGGCGTAGGTTTGGACCCACTCCGTCGGCTTGCGGGTTCGATTCCCGCCTCGCACTCTGGAAGAGCCTCGGTGGACCATGTGGTGAACAATAGCCTAGCAAGGAAGCTGAACAAAAGCCTAGCCTAGCCTAGCAAGGAAGTTGTTCATCTCCGAAGAGTCGTGAGACCAGTACCTCTAGAGAAAAAGGTACTGTAAGTACTTAAGGCTGTTGCTCTTGGTAGTTCAGAACCCCTCTTAAACTGTAGGTCCCCCTCCCACCACCAAGAAAGTGTATAGGGGGTGTGTAAAGCATTTCCCGTATGGTGAAAAAAAATGTATTCAGAACAGAACACGTGTTCGCGCGCGCTTGTTTGCGATCTTCATCGATTTTTCTCAATTAAAGTATAAAGCTTCGAAATTCTACCAAAGAACATCATGATTGGTAGGGTTTTTCAAATCGGAAAGTGAAAACTAGAAATGTGCACGAACAAAATTGGCGTTGATATGCCACGAAATCCAAGAAGTTGAGAAAAGCGTCGCAGCGGCCACTAACCCCCTTTTGTACCTTACAAACCTTACAGTAGTTACCCCTCTAACTAACTTTGAAACACTATAACTTCGGTACACACAATTATTTTGGCTCAAATTTTTAGAGAGAGCGTATCAGAGGTTTCCGGAGAAATCAATTCTTGATTGTAAGGAATACTGCAGTATTTTGCAAATGCCTTATTGTTTGAGTTTGATTTGGCTCGATTTTGATATTTTTTAACACTTACAAACAATGCTTAAAAATATTCTCATGTCAGTTCGGCCATTTTTCAACAAATATGTTTTGAAGAAATGTTAACGATTGTTCGACAATAGAATTTCTTTAAAGTAGTCCGGCTATTGTACGGGGCACGTTGGAAAATGATCAAAAATAGTTTGTTTGTTTTTTTTTTTTGCAGAAAGAAATGTCCGTCGAATAATGCCTCTTTGTGGACCCTTTCCAGGCTGCAATTTGTATTACAGAAGAACTCCAATATTAGGCCAGTTTCGGGGGTTGCCTCAAGGTGACCGTGGCACTAAATTGGTCGCAAAATCAATGGTGCGGGGTGGCGACGCATTCTTGACACTGCGTGTGCGCTGAGAAACTACATGGGCCAGCAGTTCTAGGAAGAACTAAATCAGAGGGCCCTATATTGGAGTTCTTGTGTATTACTTTTTTGAAGTCGTGTCAAGGACAAGGTATACCATGGAGAGGCCATCCGCGGGCTCCAAAACTGGTTAATTTTAGCTTTAAAATACGTTGAATTTTAGCATAAAATACCGAAAAACAAGATCTGTGAAATATTTTGCGAGCGGTGTAACGTTGGCTAAATTGGTAGGCAGCACAGCTTCGTTTGTGTTTGGTTCGAGTCGAGAAGTTGCTATTCAGTAGGGTGGGCCGAATTACACGAAAGTTTCCGAATCGAATCGTAATAGCGCGGAAAAGTTTCTACTCGTCGCCCTGATGGCAATTATTTTTTTTTTAATCGGACCCTATCTTCCGGTCGCGAATCGTGTTCAAAGTTTCGAAAAATCTTTAAAAATTGAACACGTTTTGGGACTTTTCTTAGTATGTTATAGTGATCGAATTTCGTTCATAATCCGTATGTGACCTCTTCTAAATATCCTTTGACTGAAAAAAAAACATTCCCCTTCCAATCCTCCTCCCCTATAAGGGTGGAGGGGGAGGGGCAAATATCGGAAAAAAGAGTCAGTTTACGGTCGTTGTTTTCGTCGTGTAAAATGTGCTGGTGCAGTCAGCTAAGGCGTTAAAAGCGTTAAAATATATAATATTAGAACAGTCTTACATAAATGTACATCAGCCGCAATATTATCGGAGGGGAGGGGGAGGTGAGCCTCAGCGAGCGGTGGCCAATGGCCAAGCTGGGTGGGCGACAGCCGGTTCTAAGAATTCGCCTTACCGCTGCGCGCAATGTGCCAGCCAGACAAGACGAGATGTGTCAAAGGCGAGCGAGGCTGTTTTCTCAAAGGGGTGACAGCGACGAGTCGCATTTTACTGTTGATGAGAGGAGGAGTTTGATTGACAATGACGTCGAGGACGCTCGGTCTAGAATTTCATTGTCCTTTATTTGGACTGCCTAAAATTCTGAACAAACAGATTCTTCCTTCACATGCTGATGTTTTGCTACACTGCCAGCATGTTAGATATTCTTTAGCCCTGGCTTCGACCAGTCCAAAACAGGATGTCAGCTTCTCTGCAGCAGCTAATGTTGTTGCTGATGATATAGAGTCCATTTACACTTAGGCATTTTTGCCAAGGGTCTCTTGCACGAGAATTATACAACTTATCAAAACTCTTCACGACAAGTATTACTATATCCGTAAAAAGTTAAACAGGGACAAAAAAATACCTGGAAAAACAAAAGGAGTACACACAATACATTTCTGACTGTCAAAAAACTTTATTTGACGTATGTTCCTGCAAGTGCAAAATGCACCTTCAGTGTGATTGCAACAAAACAATAGATAAATGTACCCATGATCAGCCGGTTGGAATTGACTGTTCTTGCCCTGTCGACAGGAAAGTTCCTGTGATAGAGAGAACATTTCTTTACGAAGCCAGGGCTAAAAAATATCTAACATGCTGGCAGTGTAGCAAAACATCAGCTTGTGAAGGAAGAATCTGTTTGTTCAGACTTTCAAACGGTCCGAATAAAGGACAATAACATTTTTGACCAAGCTTCCTCGACGTTATTGTCAATCAAACTCCGTCTCTAATCAACACTAACAATAACATGCGACTCGTCATCGTCTCCCCTCGAGAAAACAGCCTCGCTCGCTTTCAACACGTCTCGAGTTGTCTGGCTGGCACGTTGCGCGCAGCGGTGGGACCGGCTGCCGCCCACCCAGCTTGGCCATTGGCCAACCCTCGCTGAGGCTCACCTCCCCCCTCCCCTCCCATAATATTGCGGCTGATGTACATTTATGTAAGACTGTTCTAAATATGATATATTTTAACACTTTCAACGCCTTAGCCGACTGCACCAGCACACTTCACATGAGGAAAACAACGACCGTAAACTGACTCTTTTTACGATATTTGCCACTCCCCTCCACCCTTACAGGAGAGGGGAATGTTTTTTTTCAGTCAAAGGATATTTAGAAGAGATCACATACCGATTATGAACGAAATTCGATCACTATAATTTACTAAAAAAAAATTACAAAACGTGTTCAATTTTTGACGATTTTTCGAAACCTTGAACGCGATATGCGACCGGAAGATATGGTCCGATTTAAAAAAAAATTCTTTGCGATCAGGGCGTCGAGTAGCAACTTTGCCGCGCTATTACGATTCGATTCGGAAACTTTCGTGTAATTCGGCCCACCCTACTGGTCAAGAACCTTAACATCTAAAAGTTTAACTTTTTTAAGTGAGTTTTCACCAAATATGTAGAACCATTTTCTAATCATCTTTTTTAGGTATCGCGGGTATTTAGGAAAGGTAATTGTGTGTTCGGTTATCTTCAGTGTCGCAAAAATTAGCCTTATATATTATCTTCTTGTGGAGGGTCATGTGCCAAATTATGAACGAGTTTTTTTTTTGTTTCAGTATTCTCAGTCATTATCAAAAGTGTTTATAAACATGGATGAAGTGCTTCCCCTTAGGTTCAAATGGGAGCCAGCCCGCGAAGGGCTTTTTCTTCGCACGAAAATGGTATTTAGCCTTGAACAGCACCGAAGGGATCCCGTAATGCGTTGCCACAATCACATGGCGATGCCCAGTAAAGCAAACGCGGGGGCAGACGTCAACATAATGAAATATGTTGTCAGGTGTCTTGAGACTCAAAGCCAATACGAGGAAATGCCTGGGGGACACTTGTCCATTTTAACACCGTTGGGGACACCCGAAGTCGGCTCGATGTATGTCCCGGTGCATTTTAAATTTCTGTGCAAGAATAGCTGTACATCCGGAATGAATCGCCGGGCTACGGAGCTAATATTCACATTGGAAAATGGAAGGGAGGTTTTGGGACGACGCAGGCTTCAGGTTAGGATTTGTAGTTGTCCAAAGCGAGATAAGGAAAAGGAGGAATCAGAAGCCACTGGTGGGCAGCGTCCTCCCAGCAAAAAAAGAAAATCAGAGAAGATGGAGCCGGCGCTGCCACCTATAGGAAAAAGAGTCAGCACCACAAATGAGGACACAACGGTGTACAACTTAAATTTGGACATCCTAGGAAAAGAAGAGGCGATGGCCGTTAAAAAATTTGCGTATGATATTATGGCCGGCAAGGCTTTACGTACTGGTCAGATGGAACTGTACAAGCCATATCTAAATAAGATTTTTATGTAAGTATAATAGTAATATTCTTTTAAGATGTAAGGGACCACAAGCTGGAATAAGAGACATAAATCATCTACATCAGACATTCCCAACTCGGGGAAATTTCCTCCGGGAACACATGTTCAGAGTTCCCTACTCTTTCTACTAAAGAGCGGGAGTGGTGGCAGACGCATGCGCGTGGTAGACGCGTACGTCACAGAGGAGAGATTCTCGCAAGCGTTTACCACCACTCCCGCTCTCTAGAAGAAAGAGTAGGGAACTCTGAACATGTGTTCCCAGAGGTAATTTCCCCGAGTTGGGCATGCCTGATCTACATAGTTATACGAATAAAAATTTAATTCACACAAGTTGTACTTCGCTGGCGGGTCGAATGTTTATCTAGAAAGCGAACAGAAACAGGAGTTTATTTTTTCAAAAACAAAAAGTTTCGTTTGTCGAATTAATTTTGACCAATTTAGTTCTGATTTACTTTCTAGTTATTTCCATTTCTCGTATTTCTGCCTGTTTTAGAAATTAACACATTTCGAAATCATTTTATTATATTTTTACTCTATTTTTTTCGAATGTTTTTTGTTTTTAGTGTAAACGAAATTGTGTGTCACCATTGTTGGTGCAATGCGTTAGTTAATTAAAGTAACTGTTTTCAAAAAAATGATAACCCAATCGTCTCGCTATTGATATTATGATATGAATAAACCGTGATAATACAATAGTATATTCTGTATCGAAGGAGAAAGAAAAGTGATTTCCACAAGTGAGTTTCCTGCCTTCACTATTTCTTCTTTCTCTTTCGATGCACGCGATATTTTTTACAGCATCTGTATGAAAAAGTGCGACTTTGTTATGGTTGTAAGAGTGGATCGCAAGATAACTCAGAAATATTAAGATTAGGTTGACGTAGTTCAAAGTAATGTTTACCCTTTGAAGTAATTTCTTACCTAGAGGGAGGTAAGGATTCGATATCATCCAATCACAACTTCATCTTTTAAGGTCGACCTTGATTGAGCGACCGCATTAACACATCCAATCACAAACTGTGAATCGTCGAACTGCGCATGCGCCGTAGTTGTTTTTTCCGATTGCTCTGAAATTATCTGATTTGTGTTTACACTAAAGGCATGGAAAGTAGAAATTTTCATGCAGTTGTTGGAAAAATAAGTTATATTTTTTACTCTATAAGAAGCGCTGATCTCATTCGATATCATTAACCTTTAGGATAATCCTTCAAGTGTCAATGACATGAGTTTGCATGAAATGATATACGAGTGAAATGATATGATCTTCACATTAAGTGAAGTCAATTTTATTATAGTGGCTAACAATATCATAGTTTATGTAATATGGTACAATATCTAATAATTGTTATTTTAGATTTGTATGACGAATAAATTGTTATTGTACTTTTTAATATCATAAAGTGAAAAGATACATGTTTTTATTATACTTCTATTCCCTCATCCAATCCGAGTTCCAGTAGACTAATTTCTATCGTTTGAACGCAGAGTTGTTTTGGCAGTACGACGACATTTAGGGTTGACGAATTAGTACATTCCTGTAGGTTTATCACATCTTTGCGAAATTTTACTTCTGTTCCGTGGTCGTCTCTGGTACTTAAAATCCAGCCCCACTTGTTACCACTAACTCCAGTTGCAGCAATCGAGATCGCTTCTTTCTCTATCTGTTCATCAAGGTCAGCATTATTATATTTACAGTGTTAATTTGCGGAAGTTTAAACGTTTACATTTTTATAGTTCGAAATTTGAAAACTAAAATTGAACTGCTCCACAGTGTGGGATTGAAGCTCGGAAAAACAAGTACCCAAAAGCCGAAAAATCATTCCATTTGTATAAAATTTATTTTCTGGGAGTTTTTTCAGAAATTGATCAAAACGAGGATAGGTACCTTTTTTAAATTACGCTATTTGTAAAATTGTTTTCGAAATACGGATTATATTTCATTATATCAAAAAACTCATCACTCAAAATATCGGGTCAGAAATAACATCCATTTTGAATTTTGTATACAATATTTAGATTCTATGTCAGAAAGCCCACGGAAAATGAGCTTTGTATACATATACATGAATGGGATAATTTTGTAAAAATGTTGGTAGCCAATTTGGATCCCCGGTTTTTAAATTTGCATCTTAACGCGATATTTTGAATCTGTGATTCATAAAGCTCCTATATATATATACACACATACATACATAATTATACAAACCACATAATTTTTTTAATTTTCATCCTCATTTTAGGTCTGTTATTTTTAATTTTGATACAATATTTGGAATCTGTGTCTCAAAAAACCTTGTAAAATTAAAAAAGCATTTAAAATTTAATGTTTTTGACTTTAAAACGTTCCAAATTGAATAAATTAAAATTAAACCCTGCATATTAGCAGAAAATTGTAAGTTTAAACTTTTACCATGAACAATATTTAATTTAGTAATTGGGTCAGTATACGTCAGGAATATCAGGATCTGCAAGTGGTTTTTCGATTTTAGGTAAACTTCGTGAAATTGTAGTGTTATATAAGAGACATTTGGGGTCCAAAGGATTTTTGAAAATTTTCAAAATTACGGGCGTTACGCCATGTTGAATTTCAGCATCACATTTTTTTGAAATATCTATATTTCTGCAGCCATTGAACGAATTTAGATAAAAATTGTAGGTTTTGTAGATAAAAGTATACGCTTTAAATTGAAAATTCCAAAAAAAATTTGGTTTTCAATTTTGACCAAAAAAATGGCCAAAAAAGGTTTGAATTGAGTTTTTCGTCAAGAAGGGAAAAAACTTCTCTTTTCTTGTTAAGACGATTCAATTCCTTATAATTTCACCTTTAATTTGAAAAAAAAAAATTGATGGTGACTCTTCTAGATCACGAGATAATGGCATTTTAGTGGGACCGTGCGCTGCCACGGCGCTGCTGTCTCAGTGTCGCGAAGTGAGGGAAGAGCACATTTTTGGACAAAACCGCCCCGGCACATACCATTTATTTAAAGACTTTCAAATTGATTAAAACCTGTCATAAATGGATGTAATAACTAACTAAAAATTATTTTTAGTCGGTTAGATTAACCAAAAAATTATTAATAATGCTATAAAGAAACTAATGAAAACGAAACTCATTTTTTCGTTATTTGCAATGATTAGCTACTTAAAATCCATAGATTTTGTATGACACACGACAGATACTAATGTTCAATTACAATTAGTCAAAAATAGTCGACTTTTAACAACTATTTAAACATTTTTTGTAAACAAATACACATTCCGACCATTTTTTCATGACTTTATTGCGTAATCAACTAAGCCTTTGCATAAAATAATGAAAAAATGTGCAATTTGTCTATAGAAAATATTTACATTGAATAAACAATTTTTTACAAACACTTTTCTAAACAGAATCTTATAATTGTAATTAAGAGCTTTTGAAGCTGTGAAAAACATAACAACCAGGGTTTTCGGCAAGACAATACTAATTCATTTAAAACAAAATTAGTCAATTAATGAAAACAATGATCACAATGTGTATTTGTTAACAAAAATTGTTTATGAACATTATTGTTCATAATTTTATCATAAACACTCAGAGAAAAAGCACTCCAATATGTGAGAGACGAGGGGAACTCACTCAGAAAGCACCTGATATGTGAGAGACAAGGGGAACTCACTCAGACAGCACCCCAATATGTGAGAGGAAAGGGGAACTAACTCAGAAAGAACCCCGATATTTGAGAGGCAAGGGGAACTCATCCAGACAGCGCCCCAATATGTGATAGGCAATGGGGACTCACTCACAAAGCACCCCGATATGTGAGAGGCAAGGGGAACTTACTCAGGCAGCACTCCAATATGTGAGAGGCAAGGGAAACTCGCTCAGAAAGCACCCCAATATGTGAGAGGCAAGGGGAACTCACTCAGAAAGCACCCCGATATGTGAGAGGCCAAGGGAACTCATCCAGACAGCACCCCAATATGTAAGAGGGAAGGGGAACTCACTCAGAAAGCACCCCAATATGTGAGAGATAAGGGA
>CAKNXH010062862.1:168990-181173 GCA_932178445.1 Andricus quercusramuli | reverse complement strand
TTTGGAAGACGGTGAATTTTAAATCGAAAAGGACGAATTTCCTGTCGAAATAGGCGAATGTTCAACAAAACAGTTGAATTTGCAACCAAAACTTTCACCCAAAATAGTTGAATTTTCAACTAGAAAATCGGAATGTTCGACAAAAAGACGAATTCTCAACGAAAAATTGAATATTTCGTATTTCAGCAACAACAAAAAACGAATTTTCTGTGGAATTTTCCATAAAATGGTTAAATTTTCAACCAAACAGTTGGATTGAAAAAAAATTTAACAAAATATTTGAATTTTTAACCAAATAGTTTAACTTTCAACCTACAAAGTTGAATTATTTACCAAAACGACATTTCAACAAAGGAAATTAATTTTCTACCAGAAAATGACAAATTTTCAACAGAATACATCAATTTTCAAACGAATAATAACATAGATTTTCAACCAAATAGTTGAATTTTCAACTAAAGACCATAAAGTTTCAATCAAAAAATGGAATAGTTCAATTTTGAGTTGAACAAATCAATTTTCGTTGAAAAAAAAGGAAAAGAAGTTTAATTTACAATCAAGTAGTTCAATTTTCAATTACGAAGATTCGTAATTTCTACCAAAAAAGATAAATTTACTGAAAAAATATGAATTGTCAACCAAAACTGGAATAGTTGAATTTCCAGCCAAAAAAAATTGTATGCAAAAAAAATCATTTTTGACATAATAGTTCAATTTTCAAGAAATAAAATGAGTTTTCAACAAAGTAGTTCTACGTTCAACCAAGAGGTTAAATTTTAAGTAAAAGAAGGTGAATTTTTTAATGAAAAATTAAATAGTTGAATTTTTGAATAAAAACTATCAATTTTCAACCGAAAATGGAATAGTTGAATTTTCAATTCAAAAAATTAATTTTCATACAAAAATAAAGTTTTTTCGACAAAATAATTCAATTTTCAGCCAATAAGATGATTTTTTATTAATGTTTCTTTAGATTCCAACCAAGTAATTGAATTTTTAAGAAAGAAAATAAACTGTCTAATAGAGAAGAGATGAATTTACAACAACAAAACGAATTTTCAATGAAATAGTGGAATTTTTAACCTTCAACGAAATAGTTAAACTTTTAACCTACGCCTACTTAACCTACTTAACGAAAACGTCGAATTGTCAACACAGAAAATTAATTTTCTACCAAAACAGACAAATTTTCAACAAAAGACACCTATTTAAAGAGAAATAATTCAATTTGTAACTAAAGATAGTTGCATTTTCAACGAAAAAAGATTAAATTTCAAGCAAGAATATTAATTTTCCACCAGAATAAGACCAATTTTTATGAAAGCTTAAACGAGAAAGGTAGAATAACTTTCAATTTTAATTTAATATGAAAAAAATACTTCATTTTTTATCTATGTTATTATTATCTTGGATATGAAAAGAGCTGAATATTCAAAAAAATATTTAAAGTACATTTTCAGTGTACAAAATTAATTTGGAAGAAAAAAAACGAGTTTAAAAAGAAATGTTTTGTTAAAAAAATAATTCAAGATATCTTCTGATGTGCAATTATCTGAACTCCTGGAATCTGCATTTGCCTTTCGCTAAAGACCACAGTAAATCGACCGCCGACAATGAATAAAAAGTGCTAGGTAAATCGGCCAATATTCTAAATATTGAAGGTAATCTTAAATAAAAACGAGAATAAAATGCAAAATTACTGAAACTCACAACAGAAATTGAATGGGTTCACCGATTTTTTTCTATCTTTTTTTGATCTTCTCATAATTATGTAATGAACCTAATGCAGCATATAAAAATTCAATTTATCCATATTCTAATAATTATCAATTTCGTTCAAGCGGCTTGAATCATGTCAGGATGCAACAATCGAAAGGGCGGTTGATTTACGAGCGACCCCCTGTGTTCAGCTTGCTCGAGAACCGTCACGGTGAATTATGACAAATTTTTATGGATTTGAAGAGCGCCTGTTTTAGGTTCAACGGAGGTACTTTCCCGGTGGCGGATTGCTCTTTTTCAGGCGCAAAAATGAAGCACATTTTCGATTAATTGAAAATAAAAAAAAACAAGACCATCTTTCAAAAAAAAAAAAAAAATTTCTTTTTGTGCATTATGCTCTTGAGATTATGTGGTTAAAATATTACATCGAACAATTCATCCGTTTAGCGGGATTCATGCGCAAGAGAATACATGGGCTAAAAATAAGGCTTGAGGAAACGCCTTAAGGTAAGAGAACTACGAGAAACTATGCGCGTGAGGAAACTAGATATTCGATGTGCACCTGAGACGATGAAGAAGGGTTGCGAAAGTAGAAATATAGAAAATGGGGTGTTGAAAGGCGGTTTTGAAATATGGTCAGGAGTAGATAGTGAATCACATGGTAGTCAAGGGGTTGGTTTGATTATGAATTAAAAAGCAGGCATCTCAAAGAACCTTCTAGAAAAAAATGATTGGACCCGATTGAGATCGATTGCCAGGTGAATCGTTTTGAATTGGTATTAATAGGGACCAATTTTGTTCATCGTTCTCAATCATTTTCAATCTGGACAAGCGTTTGAATCGTTCGTAATCGGGTAAGTGCATAGAGACGTCGATTTTATAATTTATTAGTTTATTGTTATTCGTCCTATGTAGTCTTGTTCTATATTCGATGCAATCGCTTAACCCTGCAAAAAAAGATTCATTTAAAATCGATTAACTGCAATTCAAAAATAAAATTGTCAATCGACAATTTTGGTGAAACGCAATTTAATTCAAATATGGTGAATTGCATTTAATATCCAATTGTTAAATCGCAATTGAAAAATTTGCCAGTGAATTGAATTGAATGTATGCAACTGCAGTGAATTGTAGGTATGCAATAGAACCAGTGTGCGGTCCATTCCACTAAATTTTTTCGCAAGCCAATGAACCGTCTTTTGGATTTAATTGATGACTTTAAATTCAAAAAGAATTTTGTGAATGGTTTTATAATATTCAATAGAGGTTAATATAAAAATGGAGATAGGTCATGCGATGCATCTAATTGCATTGAATCGCGCATAAATTTATAGACCAGAATTGTTTTTAATAATTGGAGTTTCGCAATAAAATGTTAATTTAGTGAATAATAAAATAATACGTTATATGAATAGTATTATTGAAGAAATTGAAGTGGTTAATTGATAATAAGGAATTAAAGTTGTTATATAAATTGTACCTTTGGACTAAAGTTCAGTAAATATTGATTGTTTAATGAGAATAAAAAGTGACTTAGGACATAAATTAACAATATAATACAAATGATATTTGAAGGGTAGAAATGCAAAAGGAGTCAAGCGCCATTTTTCACTTTTTTCCGGTTTCGAGAAATTGAATGAAACAGGTCACGTTTCGAGGCTAGATTTTGGGTGCGTATCGACTTTTAACATCTTTCAACATTAATTGTGGAGTCAATTTGCAGTTTAAGAAAAAACTGAAATTTTAATTCTAGCTATTGAATGGACGAATTGATTTCCAAAAAGTTTGTTTAAAAGAAATCATGAAGTTTCGCGAAATTTGAAAATCCAATTATGACTTCGAAATGGTGTAAAACTGACATTTCAACTTCAAAATAATGACGATAGCAGTAATAATTTTGCATATTTCCAAAAAATGAGGAATTTGGTTTTAGTTTATTCAGTGCTGAATGGAAGGGACCCAATAGTAATTAAAAATAATTAGCCAGGGTCTTAAAGTACTTATTAAAACTAATTCAATATTTAATGAACAAAGTAAAATATTTAAATTGGAAAATAATTGAAAAAATCACTGATTGTTGAAATAAAAAAATATATTTTCAAATTATATACATTTAATAGTATAATAAATAAAAAAGGTGTGATTTATACTAAATGCAAGATTAACCGAAATTTTTTTCAAATGGAAAAATTTGGTCTAATTAAGAGAATGAAATGTATTAAAATTTAAATAATTTTCCAACTTCTGAGTTACTCAAGTATATTTAAAACAGTAAAATGTGTAAAGATGTTATTTTTTCCAGAATACGAATTAATTATAAAAATTACTGTGGGATGATAACATAAGGAAAACTTCGAAGCAGGTATAAGTCATATAGACAACAATAATACTCTGTCAAATAAGCATATTTTTCTTTCTTATTCACGTTTATTTGAGAATATATAATTGAAAATAAAAGTAGGGATAATACATTCGAACCCTGTACAATGAATAATTTTTAATTGTGAACATTCAGGAACAGGCAATCTATGTATGTATTTTTTCATGTGTTTAGTTAGTTTTAAAACGGACGGGAAGCCCATGGAGAGCTCCCCTGTCGCTCAGTCTATAAAGCCTATTGTGCCACTTCATGTGTTTAATAATACTTCAAAAATTCGCATTGAATTGAAATTTTACATTTAAATTCTATTTATTTGATTACATACATTTCAAAACTGGCAATGCAATTCAATTGCCATCATTCCGCAATGATGAAATGCCACCAATTGCATCTTTGCGACTGAAATACATTGCGTCAATTCAAATCCGTTGAGGTACATTAAATGATACTTCTACCAATTGCATTTAATTGCAAATGCTCATTTCAACATTTCCATTTAAATACAATTGGCCTTTTTTATTTGCAGGGTGCCTTAGTTTATCGGTTTGTTTTCCATCCTAAAATTCTTAATAACTTTTTTCCGTTCTAGATTAAAACTTTAATTTTCAGAAGAATTCTCGCTGTATCATGTCACCTATCATTATTATTATACCATTAAGCCTTTTCCCTTCCGGGGTAGGCGTGACTTGCTCGGTTGGAAAGTAGTGAAATATAGGTATATAGGTATGAGGTTGATCGGTATATGAGTATAGGGTGGATGGGTATGTAGGTGTTATGTATAGATGTTTTAGATTGATCTGGAGTTCTCGTGTTATTTATATAAATGACTCGTTAACTCCGCAACACT
Source organism: Andricus quercusramuli (assembly GCA_932178445.1). Classification (NCBI taxonomy): domain Eukaryota; kingdom Metazoa; phylum Arthropoda; class Insecta; order Hymenoptera; family Cynipidae; genus Andricus; species Andricus quercusramuli. The sequence goes on along the minus strand of CAKNXH010062862.1, from coordinate 176,227 downwards.
GCTCCGACCCATGTTGCTGATCCATCTCTCTAGCGATCACCCCAAGTGAGGAGCCTCACAAAATTGTTATGTATGGTTCCCCACTTGGGCCCATTAGTATCCAAGGTCTTTGTTTCAGGCATCATTCACTCTATTGTCACTCTGTTTATAAACTATTTGTCGCCACATATTTCTGCCCTGGCATACTACTCTAGCTTCATTCACGTCCATGCATTTTTTCATGCAGGCTCTTGTATTTCTATGGCTTCTTATGTCTCTTCGTATTAGTGTCTCATTCACAGATTCTAACCATTCTTTCGGCGGTCTACCTCTGGGCATTCTGCCATTTACTTTACCTTTATACACTTGCTTGGTCAGTCGTTCATCTTTCATTCTTTCAAGATGTCCGAACCACCTTAGCTGATTTTTTTCCCATATGTCAACTAGTGTCTCCCCTGTACCACATTCTTTGAGGATTGTCTCGTTTCGTACTTTGTCCATCAGTGTTTTCCCGCATATTATGCGCAGAGGTTTCATGCCGATCGCGTTGATTTTACGCCTGTCCTTTTCTTGACAGGTCCATGTCTCGCTACCGTATAGTACAGTCGGTACGATAATAGAGTTATGTATGGCCATTTTAGATTTTTTTGATATGTTTTTATTTGTGAGGATGGACCCTGCTCTACCGATAACCTGCTCACCCTTATTTATGCGCCTATCTAATTCCCCATCTATTTTTCCGTCGTTAGTGAATAGACTACCTAGATATACGTACTTGTCAACTTGTTCTAATTTCTCATCATTTAGGACTATGTTGCATATTGTTTTCTCACTTTTTCCCTCAAACACCATGACTTTCGTTTTATTCACGTTAATTTTGAGGTCCATGTTCTTCATGCTTGTATTAAGTTTATTCAACATTCTTTGCCAGTCTTCGACTGATTCTGCCATAACAATCTTGTCATCTGCGAAAGCCAACCCACGTACCTTTATGGTTTCGAGATCTACACCTTTTTCGTCGAAGAGGACAGTTCTAAGACACTTATCCATGAATATGATAAATAGCCACGAGGACATAACGCATCCTTGTTTCACGCCTTGCATAATATCGAACCATTCACTCTTTTTCCCATTTACCCTTACACTCACTTTACTACCTGTATATATTGTTTTTATTGCTTGTAGGAGCCCTCCATTCACTCCATACTCTTTAAGGACTTCCCAAAGTTTACTTCTATTTACCGTGTCGAATGCTTTTTCTAGATCGATAAATGCACAGAAGACTTTTTTTCCTACTCTCAAACTTTTTTCTGCGACCTGTCTTATGCTAAATATCTGATCTGTACATGATCTTCCTGGCATAAATCCACTTTGGACTTCCCATATTTTCTCTTCTGTAATTTCCATTACCCTACGGATAAGTATTTTTGAGTATATTTTACTTACGGTACTTAGTAGGCTGATACCTCTGTAATTACTGCAGTTGCTTTTATCTCCTTTTCTTTTGTATATTGGTACGATTATCGCTTTTCTCCAATCGTCTGGGACTTCTCCCGTTTCGATACATAAATTTATTAATTCGCACAACCTGTGAGGTATGTACTCGCCACCGTATTTAAGCATTTCAGCGCTAATATTGTCTATACCCGCAGCCTTACCGTTTTTCAAGTTCTTAATTATATCTCTGACCTCAGTGACACAGACTTTTTTAATTGGGTTTTCTAATGCATTATCTTCTATGTCGCAGTTTTGTTGTCCGATATCTTCACCTCCCCATAGTTCTTTGAAAGACTCTTTCAAAGCGTCTACTATTCCGTCTATATCATATAGCATTTTGCCTTTGCTGTTTCTCATGCTAGCAAACTCTGTACTTTTACTTTCCTTCAACTGTTTATATAACAGTTTCATAATTCCTTCAAAGCAGTTTTTTATTTTATTCTCTTCTTCTGTTCTGATTTTCTCTTTACTCTCTTTGACTAGTCGTTTAACTTTCCTATTTTTGTGTCTGTAATCATTTTTAAGTCTAGTTCTCTCCTCATCGCTAAGACCTGTCATGTTCAGCGTTTTATTGTGCGCTTCTTTCTTTTCTTTTTGGGCTGCCGCAATTTCATCGTTCCACCACGCATCGCCAGACTTTCTTCCTACAACCGCCGCGCCGTACCACATACTTCGGTCGCAGTTTTGACAATGACATCCCGTAATAAAGTCCACGCGCCCTCTATATCTTTATTACTTATAAGCGCTTCCCACGTTGCCCTATCTATGCTTTCAGTTAACCTCTTTTTAAACTCTGTTTGCACTTCTTGTCTCTGTAAATTTTCAATTTTTACAAATGAGATTAAATTCAAAACTCTTCTCTCTTATTAATTATTCGCCCTGCAAGAAACGTAAAATTCAAAAGTATTGTTTCGCATTCACGATTTGTTTCCGTGTAGTCTGTTATGTGTCAGTTTCGCATTGGAGGTTAGTCGAAAACGTTTAAATACGATACTTCCTATATGACATTAAATTTCTAAATGCGTTTGAATACGAAAGATAAAATATTTTTCACGCAATGCTTTTTAATGCGAGACTTCACATTCATTTTAATGCTTTCTAATGCGACCGCGAATGAGAGAAAATTTCAGAGCAAAATGAAAACTTGTTCAATCGAGATTCCGCATTACTTTGAATCCTTTTGAAAGCGAAAGAATGAGACTCATTTTTTGAGCGAGGTAGAAACTTTTCAATGCGAAAGTTCGCATATGTCTAAATACTTTTGAATGCGATAGAATGAGACGAAATTTTGTATCGAGTGAAAACTTTTTAATGCGAGAGTTCGTACTGGTTTGAATACTTTTCAATACGAATTAATGATGGAAATGTTTCGGTTGAGTGAAAACTTTTTAATACGAAAGTTCGCATTAGTTTTAATGATTTTAAATGTGATCGAATGAGAAGAATGATGTGCGTGAATTGAAAACTTTTTAATGCGAAATGTGGCATTGGTCTAAATTTTTCAAATTTCAAGTTATTGGAATACTTTTCAATGCGTAACCGCGGATTAAAATTTTATTCAATATTTTATAAAGTATTTATTGATTTATTAATATATATATATATATATATACATATATATTTAACATTATTTTAAAACAGTTTTACAATAAACAGGAACCGCGTGATTTTTTTATAATTTCTTAATATTTAGATCTCGCATTCGGCGTCTTGAAGGTTAATGCGAACCAATACTTTGTAATGCGAATCATCGACACTGCCGTTTCGCATTCAGCGTGATGAAGTGTAATGCGAACCAGTACGAACTAATACTTTCAAAATCCTTTTTTCGGAACAGAAAACAGAATTGAATCGCATTCAAAATGTCAATACATTTGAATACTTTGCAATACGACGTTTTTTGCAGGACGCCTTTTAATTTCGAGCTTTCAATATCTTAACTAATAAATCTCTGTTTTTGCTCGGACTATGTCAAATTCTGACTTTGTCCAATTAGGTATTTTCACTTCAACCACCAGCTAACTTCACTATTCGTTGAGAGCTGAGGGGAAAACAATAGACCAGGGGTCATCAGCGAGGGGAAATTTCTCGAGTCCAGCTCCGTTAACACGTGTGGACCACTCGCTGCGGCTCTCCCACCAAGAGTCTCCACTCTACTCTAAGGGTTCGGGGTGGTGGTAAATTCTGACGTCATACAATAGAATTTACCACCACCCCGAACCCTTAGAGTGGAGTGTAAACTCTTGGTGGGAGAGCCGCAGCGAGCGGTCCACACGTGTTAACGGAGCTGGACTCGAGAAATTTCCCCTCGCTGATGACCCCTGCAATAGACCAAATGCATGGGGTTCGGTCCATTTTTGCACGCGTCTCATATACTATTTTTTGTAACCCCTGTAAAGGGAAGTTCGTGACATAAGAAGTATTGGTAGGTAATAAGATCGTCGGGGGGAGGACGGGGTCCGGGGTAGAGCCCCGGCGGGGGCGAGGGGCGGAGCCCCCGTAGGGGGTTCGGGGGGCGAAGCCCCCCGAGAGGAAGAAAAACGAACTAAAATTATTTACACTCGACTCTCTCAAACGTAAGCTTCCCAAAGATACACGAAGGTGCACCATGCAAACTAACCTAAACGGTCAACTTCTCAGCTGACGAAATTCTGACGAAAAAAAAATAAAAGAAAAGCTGACAAATGCTGCAATTGGCTGTAATCTGGCGATTTTGAATCGCGCGCGTAAAATGTTGACCAATGGCAGCTTACACTGTTGGATCACGCATCCGGTGGCTTCAGATTGGTTGTGATAATTCTTGCGACCAATCAGAAACTAGCGGTTCCCTTAATTTCCGTGCGTGGAATACAGCAGATACACACTTTCCTTCAAAGTATGCTTGATGGTCAACATTCCCGCATGAAATTTTGTGCGGGAATGTTATGATTCCCGCACACTTTGACTTCATCAAGAATCGGCTATTTTCTGCTCATTTTTTGGTGCATATACTGAGAACTTCCCGTACAATGTTGCAAAAAAATAGTTTTTAATTTTCAAGAACTATTCAATGGAATAATAAAATTATAATAATGATTATTTATTACAAAGATGTTACAATAATAAAGTTTTGTTCCATGCATTTAGTTCATTGTTTTCCCCCCAGCAATCAACGATGTGAATCTAGCTGGTGCTTGAAGTCAAAATACCTAAAATTAGCATTCTTTACCAAAATCTACAAGTTCTCATGATAAAATAGTAGATTCCTAGCTTTCCAGTCTAGCTGTTGCTACTCACTTCATACATAACCCTGCTAGAAATTTCGGATAAGTTTCGGATTCCGCAATTAAAAAATTAAAAATGACTCGGGGCACCAAAGATTTTCGGCCTGGCACTTGACGTTTCTCACAAGCGCTAAACATTTTCTTGGTTAGTATATACGGACCGTTTCGACCGATATACTCAGCGTGCGATATTATGCGTTAGTGAAGTGCGTTGATATATCTAGTAGTGTTAAGTTAAGCTATAGAAATAGGTTTGTGTGCATCAAATAAATGAAGAACATATTTCTCGTATGTAAACTGCTTATATAACCTTGTTATATAACATTTAGGCGGTCCGTAGGATCGCGTAAAAACGAACATGATCGGATACAATCCGGATTGATCGAATCTCTCAGACCTATAGCAGACAATATACAGATTTAATATTTTTTTCGTTCTACTTCATCCGGAACATTTTTAAATACACCGGGATAGAATCCGGATGACGTGCCGGACACAATCTGGATTGATAGCATCCGTCAGACCGTAAAAAATACGGGCTCTACCCAGTGGCGGACTGGGTACCTTGGGGCGTCCGCGGGAATTCGATATGTAGGGGCGCCTTCCTGAAAAGCAAAAAAAAAGGCAGAAACGACCATTGTCTTTTGTGCCACTTTTATAATGATTTATAATAATTACTATTATTATGCGAAAAACTGCTAATCTCGATATTAATCTCTCCAGAAAAAAATTTATTAATATATTAATAAATTAATCCGACTCAGCCCGATTCAGTCCGAACCAAATTTTCAATCCAAATGAATCCGAATAAATCCTAACTCGGATTGACCTGTTAATTTATAGAAAAAGGATTTTAAATCCTTTCGTTTACACAATAATATGTTGCAACGTTTAAAGTTTTACGAAATAATTTTGAACTATTTATAGTTTGATAAACGGAGATAATTAATACATTGCTGACGTTTTATATAATGAGAAAAAATTCTGTTAGATGCAAGAGAATACAATTTTTTTTTGTATAGTTACGAATCCTGGAAGGACAAACAAATTAATCCTCACAAAACTTTTATTTGCTTTGGAAGTATAATTTGGAATTCATGTACGATGTTATGTATTGATGATTAATTAGCTTATAGAGTACAGTATGTTTACGTAGTACCATTTTAATTAAATTCCTTCTGCTTTCTCTTGTTTAATAATAAAAACATTCACATTGTTTAAAAAAAATGATCGTAGAGGGTGCCTACATGCCAGAGGGGGGCGCCTGATAGGGTGGGCGCCGGCGGGGTTTCCCGCATCCCAACCTAAGGCCAGTCCGCCACTGGCTCTACCGCATCTAACCCGGCCTGATTGAATCCATCAGACCGTACAACTTGCGGATTCACCGGATGATATTCGGATTAATTTCCGTGCTCCTTCGACCGGACAAATTTCGGACAAATTCCGAATTCGGAAATTAGTCCGAAATGTGATCAGGAGGACAAAAACCGTATCACATTATGGACAAATTTTCGAATCCGGAATTTGTCCGGAATGTTTAGCAGGGATGTACTTACATCAAACAAATAAATTAGAAAATTCAAGACTTATTAAACTTTTATGGTTTTTATTCATTTTGAGACATATACATTATACTTCCATATACTTCCTTATTACTAAATAAATTTGTGTACATTATTATTTGAAACTGAAAACGTTTCTTACATAAGCAGGTTTTTGCGGAGAATGTGTGGAGTTAATGAGTACTCCACACATAGGATTTTCCCAAGTGTGGAATTATAATTTTTTATATTTGAAAACGAATGGATGGAGAGGAGAAATGGATAATGCAGATGGAGAAGGAAAGGTTCGTGGAACAATTTGAGAAAGCATTAAAGGTAGGGAGGGAATGGAAAGTGATAAATAGGGAAAGAGGAAGAAGGAAGGTCGTAAATGAGGGAGAAGGGGATGGAGGGAATGAGATAAGCAGAGAATAAGTGAATGGGGCAAACAGGCAATACATAGGCTGCAAAAACAAATTAAGCAACAGCTTAGATAGCAGAATAGTTTGCAGTGCAAGGTTCGAAAGCTTACACCGCAAGGTTTTGGCAAGTAACCCTCTAAAAAGGAGAGCATATGGCATTGAAAAATTTGTACACTTTAATTCCTATAAATCTAAATAAATTCCCTTTTTGTCCGCATGGCCATTTAACGGCATTCGAATGCATTGATTGTATTCGATATATCCGATCGGAAAAGCATTAAATGGCATTCGACTTATCCCAGACAGCATAAGAGTTTGCGGCAAGCTTGCCTAAACCTAGCAAGCTTCCAGGCAGCGTTCAGGCAAGCTTCCAGGAAATAAGAAAATGTCAGCCATGCGGCAGTACTGCGAGGCAAACTTGAGGGAGACTTGCATCGTAAGTTTGAGAGAAACTTGCATCGCGTAAGTTTCTCGAAAGCTTGCGGGGCAAACTTGAGGAAAACTTGCATCATAGGTTTGAGGGAAGCTTTCAAGA
>CAKNXH010062862.1:100409-150703 GCA_932178445.1 Andricus quercusramuli | reverse complement strand
TTCCAACGTGTCATGGGGGGCGGGAAGGCACCCCTATGACTGGCCACAGAAATAACTTAAGTTACACACGATCCCCTTTCCAACGTCTCATGAGGGGGACACCCCTGTGACTGGTCATAGGAATAATTTAGGTCACACACGATCCCCTTTCCAACGTGTCATGGGGGGGGGGGGAGGCACCCCTATGACTGGTCTCCAAACTTTAGTTAACTGAATAGCAATGAATTTATTTATTTAACCCAAAAAAACTTTGATTAATTTGATCAAACATTTTTCAGAGTGTGTCGAAGAGTTTTTTCGGAAATTTTATAGTTTAAAATTTTCTCTACAAAAACAATAATGTAACTCAAATCATCACACTATCAAGTTTAATGATTTAAAAGTTATTTGTTATTAAAAGTAGAACAATAAAATATACATTTTCAAACAACGTTAAACTTGATAATGTGATCATTTGAGTTAGATTATTGTTTTTTTAGAGAAAATATTAAACTATAAAATTTCCGAAAAAACTATTAAGATAACTAATTTCAAACTTTGCCAAAAATGAGGGGAAAAAATGATGAATTTATTATGTGTTCAACTTTTACCTTGAATAACTTTTGAAGGACTAAATTTATGAAAAAATCATAAGAGACCTTTTTTGTAGAGGGTCGAATTCCCTACAAGAATATGTTATGGTCTTAGCAATTTATTAAGCTGTTCAAGAGTTACAAAACTCCCGTACCAAGGGCTTCTGCTGAATATGGTTACAATAATTAATAAGCAGTCGCGGACAATTGTCCAGGGATGGTACCGAAGGAATAACCCCTAAGCGAAGGTGTGAGAACCGTGCCGAAAGCTACACGGCACCTGGGTAAGGTGTCTTTAACGGTGACTCTGGGATACCGGGTGACGTCTCAGAGTATCAGCCTTATCCTTGCACGCGGGGCTCTACAAGGATGAACGAACCCTTTCCCTAGCTGCTCCTGGGAACAACAATGAAACCACGAAACCACCAAAATGTTGTAGATGCGGTTCGAAACGATCGAACGCGCAGAGCACCCGACAATGGATCGGCAAACAATGCCGATCATCCTAGAGTTCGGGGTGCTGAAAATAATTTAGATGGAAACGCGACGACGAACCGGCGAAACGCCCACATTCAGTGGACGGATCAACTTAAGAATGACGTGCTAGACTGCTACGATGCCAGTATTATCCCTGTTCGCGGAGGCTTTATGGCGCGTATGCATACTCTGTGGTGCCAGAAACACCCAGAGCTTCAATACGTTTCGCATCAGTCTTTGCGAAATCAAGCCGACTACCTCCGGAAAAATGGATATGTACGCGGAACGCTTCCTCAACCGCTGCTTGAACAAGCTGCAGACGAAGATGAAACGACATTAAGACCAACCGCAGAAAGCAGGCACCTTCTGGAAGATGATCGCAATTTCAATACAAGGAGGAACATCAACATGCAAGTTCCTCTTAAGCCCCAAGATCTGGCTGAAATGGATGCCTCCCTTCGTGGAGATATCTCGCAAGAGTCCGACCTCTGGACCATCAATTGCTCAGTTTATGGTGCTGCGAGAGCTTTGGCTGATTTAAATCGAAGGCTGAAACCGACGATAGATTAGAAGACCAGAAGACGCTTGCATCAACTGAACAAGAAAGTTCGAAAGTTCGCAAAATAACTAAGGACCTTTAATCACACACTGAACAAGTCAAAGCTGCTGACAATCAAGCAGCATATTGTTGACAAAATAAGGCTGTTATCTGACGCAAGGAGGAGGATACAGAAGAGGGAGAGATGGAACAGGGAGAATCAAAAGTTTCTTGCTGACCCATAACGCCTCTTCAGTGATCCCCCTGTTTTTGCAAAAAATCCACTCAAGCCCAAGGAGGTAGAGACTTTTTGGAGAGAGGTGTACAAGATCCCGAAAACACTAGAGTTGAAAGAAGATACTGACAATATCATCCGCTTCAAGGAGTTTTGCGACAGCCTCATAAAATCTGAGGAGGAGTGCCCATCAGTCACTGCCGAAGAGGTGAAAAAAGCACTTGGAGGCACGAAGAACTTTTCCGGTGCTGGACCAGACTGTATTAAGAACTTTTGGTGGAAGAAGTTTACTTCTGTACACCAACATTTGGCCCGCATATTCACCTCATATTTAAAGTCGGAGACGCCCATTCCGCAGTGGCTGGTGTTAGGACGCACTATACTCCTACCGAAAAAAGGCAACTTGTCCAGACCAGAGAATTACAGGCCAATAACTTGTTTAAACACACTGTATAAGATCTTTACAGCTGTCCTAAACAACAGGATCGTTCGACGAATTGAGCCTGTATGGCGAGAGATGTACGAACAACGAGGCTCGAAAAAAGGTGTAGCAGGCTGTCGAGAGAACCTGCTAATTGACAGGTGTGTCTGTAAAGACGCTGCCGCCCATCAGCGCGTCCTGTCAATGGCCTGTATTGACTACCGGAAAGCTTTCGATTCAACCTCTCATAGACTTATCATCTGTCTGTTGGAAAGCTTGAAGGTACATCCACACATAGTGAGATGCATAGAGAGACTGATGCCTCTTTGGAAAACTAGATTTACCATCTCATCTAGGAATCATCGTCTGACGACGAACAAGGTCACCTTCCAGAGGGGCGTCTTTCAAGGGGATAGTATGAGCCCTTTGCTTTTTTGCATCACACTTCTGCCTCTATCTCTCGCACTACGAAATTCTCCTGGATACCCCTGTGGCGACACTAATCAGCGTGAGCATAAGGTCACTCATGTATTTTATATGGATGACCTGAAGATCTATGCCGCTGGTAAAAGCAAACTTCAAACTGCTATAGATATCGTCAAGAACTACACATGAGAGGTTGGGATGGACTTTGGTTTGGACAAGTGTGCCAAAATTCATTTGAAGAAAGGAAAGATTACTGGCGTTTCCAAGGACCCTGAGCTTGTGGATATAAGTGTTATTAGACATCTTAACACTGGAGAGACCTATACATACCTGGGCGTGCCTCAAAGCCGCATTCAGGACGTAACATCAGTGAAGGAGTCTCTCCGAAGCAGATACAAGCATCTTCTTAGACAGATTTGGTCTTCCAATCTGTCGGCGTTGAACAAGGTATCTGCAACTAACATGCTTGCCGTCCTGGTTCTACTCTACTCGTTTGGGGTGGTTCAATGGACGAAGAACGAGCTTAAGGCCCTTGATGTCACCAAGCGCAAGATCATGCATATGCATAAAAGCTTGCATATCAATTCGTCAGTTCCGCGATTATACATTTCACGCCGTCAAGGCGGACGCGGACTTCTGAATCTCCAATGTCTTCATAACCGAATTGTTTTAAGTACAGCTTACATCGTTGCGAATGGCAGAGATCCTCTCCTAAAGATCTTCAGAAACCACGAGATGATTGGCGTAGGAGCGTTCCTTTACAAAGCCGCGGAGCAAGCTGCCGAGGCCCTTGGCCTGAATTTCAACATCAGAAGTGAGGAAAGTGCATTACTCCATCTAGATGCTTCACGTCTAAAAGCCGAAGTAAAGAAAGCAGAGGTTAGACAATTTCACCAAGTACTACTCAACAAGCATATGCGCGGAAACTTTCACAGAAATGTAGAAAAACAGTCCTTGTCCAAGGAGCAAGCTTTTGCTTTCCTCAAATCATCAGGGCTCAATTCAGGTACAGAGGGCTTCATTTTCGCATGCCAGGACGGTGTAATCTCCACCTTAGCATACCGCGCCCGCATTTTATGTCAAGAAGTTCCCAGTGATAGGTGCAGAGCGTGTCATGCACACGCTGAGTACCTAGAACACATACTATCGGGGTGTCCGACCCACGCAGGAACAACGTATATCTATAGACATAATGCGGTCCTAAGAGTACTTTATTACCACCTTTGTCGCTCTTACGGTGTTGGTTGCGACCCTGCTCTGCCGAACGCTCTAACGGATATAGAGTCAATTGTCCGAAACGAGAAGTGCCAGATTTTCTGGAACTACGATTTTCGGGCAGCAGTCTCCGTTGCGCACTCGAGGCCTGGCATTTTCTCCAAGACTTCGAGAAACGAACGATATTCGTGATCGAATTCTCGGCTCCGTCCGAATACATCACTGCAAAGGAGAAAGAAAAAGAGGAGAGGTATCAAGACCTTAAAAGAGAACTGCAACGACTGTACCCAAAATATTCGGTACGAGTAATTGTCCTTGTGATAGGTGCTCTCGGAGGTGCTAAATTATCCCTGGTTCGTAACCTTAAAGCCATACCCGCGTGCCAAAAATATGCCAAGGCACTTGCGAGATGGATGCAGAAAGCTGTCATCCTTGGGTCGCTTCGTGTCCTCAAGACACATGAGGGTTTCGCCGGCCTGTTGTTGTGATTTCGTCGTGCCCTGTGACCACCCATCTCACGGATGTAAGACGTGGCCATAGGTGTATTTTACCGCGGTTCTACTGGGGGCTATTGACATTTTCTTTTTAGATGGCAGTCACCGAACGCGTCCTCGGGTTGCGGATAGAGGGTCCCTGTACCAAGGGTTTCTGCTGAATATGGTTACAATAATTCATAAGCAGTCGCAAACAATTGTCCCGAGGGAATAACCCCTAAGCGAAGGCGTAACAGCTGTGCCGAAAGCTCAATGGCACCTGGGTGAGGTGTCTTAAACGGTTACTCTGGAATACCGGGCGACCTTTCAGAGTATCAGCCTTATCCTTGCACGCGGGGCTCTACAAGGATTGACAAACCCTTTCCCTAGCTGCTCGTGGGAACAACAATGAAACCAACAAAACACCAAAATGTTGTAGATGCGGTTCAAAACGATCGAACGATCAGAGCACCCGACAATGGGTTGGCAAACGATGCCGATCATCCTAGAGTTTGGGGTGCTGAAAATAATTTAGATGGAAACACGACGACGAACCGGCGAAACGCCCACATTGAGTGGACGGATCAACTCAAGGATGACGTGTTAGACTGCTACGATGCCAGCATTATCTCTGTTCGCGGAGGCTTTATGGTTCGTATGCACACACTGTGGTGCCAGAAACGTCCAGAGCTTCAGCACGATTCGCATCAGTCTTTGCGAAATCAAGCCGACTACCTCCGGAAAAATAGATATAAGGAACATTAACATGCAAGTTCCTCCTAAGCCCCAAGAGCTGGCTGAAATGGATGCCTCCCTCCGTGGATGTATCTCGCAAGACTCCGACCTCTGGACCATCAATTGCTCAGTTTATGGTACTGCGAGAGCTATGGCTGATTCAAATCGAAGGCTAAAACTGACGATGGATCAATAGACCAAAAGACGCTTGCATCAACTGAACAAGAAGATGGGATGGGCAAGACAGAATGCGTGCCGTATTCAATATGTGATTGACTACATAACATCTGGTAGACCGTTAACGGAAAGGGTTCGAAAGTTCGCCCAAGTACAAAGGATCTTGTATCACACACTAAACAAGTCAAAGCTGCTGACAATCAAGCAGCATATTGTTGACAAAATACAGCTATTATCCGACGCAAGAAAGAGAATACGAAAGAGGGAGAGATGGAGCAGGGAGAATCAACAGTTTCTCGCTGACCCATCGCGCCTCTTCAGCGATCTCCCTGTTTCTGTAAAAAATCCACCCAAGCCCAAGGAGGTAGAGACTTTCTGCATAGAGGTCACAAGATCCCGAAAACACTAGAGTTGAGAGCAGATACTGACAATATCATCCGCTTTAAGGAGTTTTGCGACAACCTCATAAAATGTGAGGAGGAATGTCCATCAATCACTGCCGAAGAGGTGAAACAAGAACTTAGAGGCACGAAGAACTTTTCCGCTGCTGGACCAGATTGTATCAAGAACTTGTGGTGGAAGAAGTTTACTTTTACATACCAAAATTTGGCCCGCATATTCACCTCATATTTAAAGTCGGAGACGCCCATTCCGCAGTGGCTGGTGTTAGGACGCACTATACTCCTGCCGAAAAAGGCATTTGTCCAACCCAGAAAATTACAGGCCAATAACTTGTTTGAACACACTGTAAGAGATCTTTACAGCTGTCCTAAACAACAGGATTGTTCCACGAATTGAGCCTGTATTTTGTAGTTTGGCCGTCTGCAAACGTGAAAGGCTGTCGCATTCATCTTGGATAAAGTTGGTGGAGAAAGACACAAGAATTAGGCCTATCGCAGGAATATAAGAAGCACAATTCTGAAACCGGTGTATTCTTAAAACTTTTTTTCGGGTTGCCGCTGCTGAATGCAAATGAAGTAGAAGACAGTTTCGTTGAGGATTTAAAGTCCATAATGCCGAAATATCAACGGGTTAAAAAATTCTGTGACTATCTCTTCGAAACATATGTGAAGGCAGAAGCAGAATTTCCTTCAGCAGTATGGGCAGAATGTACCTCTTCAACAAGAAGAACTACAAATGACTGTGAGTTTTTTAATTCCAAACTGAACAAGATGTTAAGCTCCTCTCATCCAAATATATTGAAATTCGTAGAGATTTTGTTAAATATACAATCCGAAACGTACATAAAGCTTCGAAGCCAAGGTGTAAGGAGAAATGACATGTTGGAAAAAGAGGAATATCTGAAAAATGAAATATTTTAACGAAGTTGCGGAATTTTAAGTCGCGTGGAGTTTCTGAAATCAGTGTCGCAAAAGAACCTTCCCAAGATATAAGAATACTGATGAATGAATGTAGAAATCGATGTGTCAAATGGTTTTCAAGTTCATAATATTAAAAATTTTTACCATTTTTAAGTTGAAAAAACCCAAAATTTTTAACCGTACCTGTATTTTATATTTTTGGCATGTGCCTGTACATTCAAATAAATAAAGTACAGCCAGTCCTATGTCTGCATTGAATCGAGAACAGAAATTTTGGTTGGAGATGCTTGACTATATATATTGCAGGAAATAGATTTTTGTTTATATTTTCTGAAATCAATGCAAACATTGGTAACATGCTGTCTAAAAGTAAATATTTTCGAGTTCAGCTTCAGTGATCGTGTTCACTCTTCTATTTAAATGTTGCTATTGGCTTCATGAAAGTAATTCAAAGAGAAATTAAGAATCAAGCAGAATTAGCTATTCCTTCCCATAATGAAATACGGGGCGAGGTCTTTAATTTCAAGCCAAAGAAGTAGGCAGTGGTGGGGGTTCCAGACGCGGACTCAATTCGTACATCAATGCACTCAATGTACTCAATGCACCTGCACCGTACTAGACTTATATAACCGGTGATTGCAGACAGCCCCTGAGTTGTGCAAACATGCAAAGTTTGTGTCCAATGCGAATCAATCTGGTATTTTCGGAGGAAATTTGGCGACACGGATAATTGATATCTTGCATGTTTCTATAATCTTATTTTTTATACAGAGAGCTAGAATATTGTCATTTAATATACTAGGTACTATTTTCGGAGTAAGTTGCCGAAAATTGTACAGTTATACTGATTCGGCGTGAATATTGCATGCATATGAATTCAGGGGCGAATGGATTATAATATATTATTTGTTTACAGTTTGATTTTACTTGAAGTCTGCATTTAATGATATGATCCACCCGAACCACCTACACCCACTCAACCTTTCGAAAATTCGCCCATTCATTTGGGTTGAGGCCCTAGTTTTCGTATACGACTATACGGTGTGCTCGCCCCTGAATGAAGTCGAGGAAAATTTATTTCTTTTCATTTTTACATGAAAAATAGATTTTTTTCGAAAAAACTTAACTTTACCGCCAGTCTTTATACTCTTTAGAGGATGTATACAAAAATCAGACAAAATGGCTTCATCGTTTGTCCTGAATCCATTTTTTACGATTTACACTCGATTTCCAGGGCCCTTTTTTTATTCGGATTATTGTATGGGTAATTGTGAAAAGAATTGTCGAGTTTCAACTGAAATTACACAACATTGATGATTCTGAATGAAGTTTGCAAAAACGTCTTTTCTTCGTTTTAGAGTAAAATTCCTTAAAGATGGTCCAATATTATATAATAAACAAACAAAAATTTAATAAACAAAGTATTTGTTAAAAGAATGTTTTCTACGATTATCCATAATTTTACGTTTTTTAAAGTTATATTGCAAGAAATTTTGATAAAAAAATATAATGATTGAGAAATTTCTTCGTGAGATTTTTGAATTAGGAACTTTATGATGATTTCAGCAAATTCGAATCAATCTGGTATTTTCGGAGGAAATAGGGCGACACAAATTATCGATATCTTGCATGTTTGTATAATCTGTCCGTTTATACAGAGAGCTTGTATATTGTCATTTAATGTACAAAAGGTATAACTTTCGGAGTAAGTTGGCCACCCACCCTACCTTTTGGAAATTTACCCACTTTGGGTAGGGGCCATTAGTTTTTCGTATACGGTGTGTTCGCCCCTGAATGAATCAATGTGGGTAATAGTGGACGCTTCCATGGCGGACCGGCCGAACGGAACGGATACGCCACAGCGTATCCTTATAGTATCCACATCGTATCCTCTCCGTATCATGCAAGAAAAACTCATTAAAAAAGAAAGATGAACATTTCACTTGTTGAAATTTGGATTCTACGTGAAAATTTGCGTTCAAATGTCACGGAGTAATCGCAATAGTTTTTCTTGCAATATTAAAAACTTTAAAAAATATAATACTTATCCATACGTGGGCTGAAGGCGACTTCAAGCGCATCCATAATCGCGTAAGTAGTATATTACGCGCGGAGTTCAACAATAAAATTCAAAATTGCAAATGTGACAAATAAATGTGAATGAATATAATAAATGATTAAATTAATGTGAAAAAAGGTGGCGCTGTTTCCAATTAGCAGGTAGATTGTAAAAAGTTTATCGCAGTCTTAGAATTTTAATTTTTTTACACTGAGAGTTAACATTGTGATATGCGGATTAGCGTTGTTGTCTGAGGTTGCCACTGTATGGCGCTAGCATCCAGTCAAAATAGGATTAAAGTTACCGACGGTTAACGCATATTAACTGCTACTGATCGACGATGCGTTTGAAGTCGCCTTCAGCCCACGTTATCGATAAGTATTATATTTATAAAAAGTTTTTAATGTTGCAAGAAAAACTATTGCGATTACTCCATGACCTTTTAACGCAAAATTTCACGTAGAATCCGAATTTCATCAAGTGAAATGTTCATTTTTCTTTTTTAATGAGTTTTTCTTTCATGATACGGAGAGGATACGATGTGGATACTATAAGGATACGCTGCAGCGTATCCGTTCCGTTCGGCCGGTCCGCCAGGGTTCATAACCTGCAGACTCGGATCGTAGTTTCTCCTTTTCCCGCTAGGGTCGCGCAAAATAAATTCCAAGCACGATAACTGCTTTACTTGCTCCCTGCTTCGCTTAATAGTAGAACACTGACTGTACCACAAAAAGTAATTTTTCTTCTTTTCATTGTTACATGAAAAATATATATTTTTTGTTTGAAAAAAGCGACCTGTACCAGGTCTTTATACCCTTTAGGTTATTCATACAAAAAATCAGACAAAATGGCTTCGCCGTATGGCCTAAATCCACTATCTACGATTTACACTCGATTTCCAGGGCCCTTAACACTGCCGTTTGCATAGCAGACTGTGCAAGAATATAAATTTGGCTGAAAATCACCATACGGGTTGTTACAAAAAATAGCACGTGATAAATATGACATAACATCAATTAATAAAATCACTCTCATGTTGCATGATTAAAATTAATCTTACAAGTACATTGAATGACGTCGGCATTCAATTTGTAAGAGTTGTGGAGCAAATATTCTCGTCTCTCCGTAGCTTAGTGAGTACAGCATCAGACCGGAAATCTGAAAGGCGTGGGTTAGGATCCCAGCGGAGCCAGAGAGATTTTTTCACAGCTTATACAAATTAATAATCAATATTCAAAAAATACTGATTAGCTCCACAAAAAAAATCGAGAAAATTACCCCTGGAGCCTGACTATTTCTATCATGTTTTCGGGGTCGCTGAATCCATATTCGGGGTCCATTTAACCCCATCACGTCAGGATTCTCCATAACCTGAAAAAATAGGCCCAAAAACTTAATAAATCCTCTATCCATTGACCTCTAAATTTCAATAGCCCCATAACCCCTTAAACCCATAACCCTTTAACCGCATAATCTCAAAAATCCATAACCCAAAAAACCCCCGAACCCGGTAAAAAAGAGATATATGCGCATTGAAGCCCTGGAACACAGTATGTTAGAGCCATGCATGTTTCTAGAGCCTTAAACCCGCATTCTTCAATAACCCCATAACTCCGAAACCTCCCCAGCAAAAAAGAAAGTATTGATACGAATTTAATTGAAAAGACTAAGACACCCTGCAAATCCCGCTTTGCGACAATGACACTTTGGACCTATGTGTCAATGCGTGTAAATTCGTCAAGACGGTATTTCAATTTTGAATCTTTCTATACGTACAAATACGGTGCAAAAGTCTAAAGTCAGCGTACACACTTCAATGCGTTAGCACGCAAACGCTTCAACATTGGTCAATGCGTCTGAATTCGTGAGAGTAAAATACACACTTGAATTCGCCCCAATGCGTCACGGTGAATTTCAGCAAGTGTTGATTTATACAATTTAATCCGTAACAGGAAAACCAACGTGCGGTGCATATAGAATTGATTTTAAATGTTTAGTAAATTATCTCGTAGCTCAGTGGCGGGTACTCTGGATTAATACACATGGGATCGCTGTTTCAAGTCTCGACGCATGTACTTTTCATTGATTTTTTTTCTAATTGACCTTGACCACGCATTCATATGAATTAACACGCATTCAATTCGCGCTGTCTCAATTCATCTAAATGCGTCTCAATCCACTTGAACGAATCAGAAAACGTGATTCACGCGCATTACAAAAATATTAATTCGCTCCAAACCGTATAAATTCTTTCTTTTTTGCTGGGTCATCACCCGGTGAGAACGAGACTTTAGTCTCTGCCGGATCACGGAATAACTCCGTTCCCCACCGTCAACCACGTGGAAGTGCCCTGGATTGCAAAAACACGAATAAGTAGTACAGCACTGATGTCCGAAGATTTGACTCATAAGAGTTCGTACATAAGCAAGGTAGCCAACCGTCCTGCATTTGCCGAGACGGTCCCGCATTCGTCGGGATGGTTCCACATTAGTACCTTCTGTCCCGCTTTCAAATTTGTCCCGCAGTGTCCCGGGAAATTGGGTTAGCGTCCAGCATGTCCCGCACTTACTATGCTTTTTATACAATCTATACCTGTTTGGTAAAAAAAATGAATATTCACTACACTCGCACTACACTCCCTTAAAGTGAACCAGTGACATCTCACTGATTTCTAGTAAAATCTCACTGGTTGAAATAGTCAGAAATGTGTTACTGACAATCAGTGAGAATTCACTGGTTCATTCAATGGAGTTCCAGCACTGGTTTCATCAGTGAGGTTCACTGCTGTCTCAGTACCAGTAGTCTGGTCGTACGCCTTGTCGTCCGTCAGCTGCTTAGGCATGAAACGTATCGTTTATCACTTTTGTCCTAGTCTTTGCAAAATCATATATGAAAAACCGCACTTTACTGCCACAGACTGCCAGGGACCTCCCTCTATCAAGCGAAAGTATTATATCCACCGCTCATTGCAGCCAGGCGCCAAATATTTATAAAATAAACACTAGTACACAATAAGGTTCGTTTTCACTCGAAAAATGCCAAGACCTGACCGGCCACCTGCACAATCTATCATTTGGCATCACTGGTAGAATCAGTAGCGCTGTTATAGTTGGATCACTTACTGGTTCGTCCAGTCAAAGTGGAAAAATCACTGGTTCACCAGTGATAATTCAGAATACTGATTCACCCAGTGACAATTTCACTGGTTCAGTTTGAAAGAGCAGCTTATTTCAAGTTTATAATATGCGCTCTTAAGTATAGCATAAAGTTTTTCGTACTATCAACAAGGTGCTAATAAGGTCTGGCTGCCTTGTACATAAGGCTATTCTCACCGGGTTATGGGGTTATTGAAGAATGTGGGCTTAAGGCTCAAGAAGAATGCATGGCTCGAACATACTGTGTTCCAAGGCTTCAACGCGCATATGTCTCTTTTTTACCGGGTTTGGGGGTTTTGGGGTTATGGCATTTTAAGTTTATGGGGTTAAGGACTTATGGGTTTGAGGGTTTATGGGGTTATAGAATTATTGGGATATTGAGTGGTCAATGGATAGAGGATTTATTGGGGGTTTGGGCCTATTTTTTAAGGTTATGTAAAATCCTGACGTGATGGGGCTGAATGGACCCCAAATTTGGATTCAGCGACCCCGAACACATATGATAGACATATTCAGACTGCAGGGGTAACTTTTTCGATTTTTTGTTATCGACCATCTGAACAAAAAATATTAACACTTAAATATGACAGAGTTTGGCCGTACAATTTTTATATAATATTTAAAAATAATCACGGTATAAGTAAAAAAAATCACAGTATGAATAAAAAATTTTCGAATGGCAGTTTTACTTGATCGTTTCATGAATTTATATACACTTTCAAGCAGAATCCCCAAGTGGAAGTTTCGGAATGAAATTGAGTCCGTTTAAATCCGAATCATTCCGATCGATTACGAACGAATGCGAAATTTGTTTCTGACTAATTCCGGCATTCGGAATGAAAGCTAAATCCAGTCGGAATGATGTCGTCTGATTACGATTAATTCTTTTTTATTCCGAATTGGTGTCTCAAGTTCATTCCATATGAGTCCGCAATCAATGCGCAGTCATTCCGATTGATTCCGCGCAAATCTGAAAGAACTTTTCATTCCATCTGATAACGAAATGTCTAAATAGAATTTGAATTCCGTCTGAATCTGGCGCAATAGGCGAGCTCATTCCGAACGCTTCCATTGCGTTCCACTCTCAGTCTGAGTGATTCCATAACGAAAATTTTCATTCCGTATGAATCCACCGCATGACGCGAGCTCATTCCGAATGATCCCGTGTCATTCCTCCCTCAGTCCGAATGATTCCGCAAGTATAAAAATGAAAATTTCATTCCGCTTGACTCCATGGCAAGGCACAAATTCATTCCTAATGATTCCGATCCATTCCGCACTCATTCCGAATGGTTCCGCTTCGATTCGAATGAACTTCTCATTCCGTTTGCATCCGTTGAATGAAGCAAGTTCATTCTTAATTATTCCGTGCTATTCCGAACTCCACCCGAATGACTCCGCACTTATTAGAATATAATTTTTATTCCGTTAGAATCCGCTGAATAACTCGAGCTCATTCCGATTGATTCCGTGCCATTCCGAATACAATACGAATGATTCCACATTGATCAGAATGAAATTCTTAACCATTTTGAATCCGATAAATGATGCAAGTTCATTTTGAATGATTCCGTGCTATACCGTACTCATTCCGAATGATTCCTTATCGATCAGAATAAAATTCTCATTCTGTTTGAATCCGTTAAATGACACGAGTTTATTCCGATTTATTCCGAACTCAGTCCGAATAATTCCGCACTTATCAGAATATAATTTTAATTCCGATAGAATCTGCTGGATAACTCGAGCTGATTCCGATTGATTCCGTGTCATTCAGAATTTACTCCGAATGATTCCGTAAAATTTTAGACTCAGACCGAATAATTCCACATTTATCAAAATAAAACGCCTATTCTGTCTAAATTTTTGTTATGACGCAAGATACATTCTGTATGGTTCCGAGCCATTCGGCCATCAGTCAGAATGATTCCGGTCCGATTCCAATACTACTGCCACTTTGCGTTTGAAACGTAAGTTAAAAAAAATTAAAGACGGAATGCTGAAACCGTCCTGGCATTCTAAAAAAAATTCGGATTTACACAGATTGATTCGGAATGAAGTTATACATAAGCCCCTGCGGAGCCAGTCAGGCTCATTCGGAATTAATTAAATTCGGAATCCGACTGACTCAGACGGAATCATTTTCATTCCAAATGAGTCCAAAACTTCCACCAGGGCTCTATCTGGATAAAATTGCAACGTGTTAAAAAAGAATAAAACATAGGATAAATGGCTAATATAATTAATGTCATGACATTGCTATCATTAAAATGAATGTTCCAGCTTTAATTTGGTACAATACTTTCCCAGTTGTTTATCATTCATCGGTATTAGGACTTCAAAGTTTTTTTATCCACTTTGTACTGGCTTCCTGTATTACTTTCGTCCATTATTGTGTTTTTTATTTTAATGGCACGTGATTCAAATCCGAAAATTTCCAAGATAAGGAATTTTGTATTTACACGTTGAAAATGGTTTTTCCTAAACTTAAAAAAATATATGTGGACGTCCGCATGAAAAGGGCCATTATGGCCGGTATAGAGTTATGTATAGAGACATGCAACCGGATAAATTTCCGGCCTTTTGACCCAAAATGAACCCTCTATGTTGAAAAATGAGTCATCGGAGTATTTTTGAAGTTGGAACTTCGAAAAATCGTTTTTCAAGAAAAACGCATCTAAATCTGACGAGTGCCATAAGCACATATGTTGTATTTTTTCTTCGAACATAATATATATGTACCTGCTTCCGGTTACTATCTGGATAAGAGTATAGTCCCAATTAATCAGCTACAGGTCCCACTATCATGCCCCACTCAAACCCGAAAATAATAATTTTGACCTCAACTTAAAAAAACGCGAATATATACTAAACTAGAACCGGCCATAAGGGCCCTTTTCATATGGACGCCCACATATATTCATAGCCAAAACATAAATTCAGGATCATTCAACGGTTAATGTCGAACTTTCTGATTATACAGGATGTTTATTTGAATAATACTGTGTTTTCCAAAATAATGTTAAGCCAAACATACCTGACCAGGCAGAATATTTTCGACATAACTAGCCATTTCAAGGTCCATTGGACACATAAAGTAAGTAACGCCCACGTTCTCCGTATGTAGGAGAACTGCATCAACTGTGTCTCCTACTTTTCCCAAAGTTGCAGTTTCTAAGTCTTGCATTGTAAAGCATGTCTTCTCTGTTAAAAGGAAAATTTGGATGTTACCAAAGGTGAATGTATCGAATTTGAAAGAATTTAATTCCACATGAAAGTGTTAGGAGAAATAAATATTAATATTATTAGGGTAATAAATAGTTCACTGAATATAATTAGAAAATTAAATACCTTTACACATTATTATGCAAGATTATAAAAATTAATACCTTCTTCCGCAGAGGTCTGCTTACAGGTTGGCGTGAGTCGCTGATGAACTTTTCCGTTTATACTTTCACTTATAGTTTCCAGTTCAACACCATCTATAGAAAGTACACCTTCAGAACCAATTTTCAAAGGCTGCTCTCGGCTGGTTGGAAGCTTATCTTTAGATAAAAAGGACTTTTTCTGAAATGCAAGCTCCTCCTCCACTTTTCTATAGTCGATTGAAGATTTTGGAAATCCAGTGCTTTTGTTCTGATGTGGTGCTACAGTGGACTTTTCTTTTTTCTGAGGAATATCATGGCTCGCGTTGTTCACATCAGATTCGGGGATCTCTTTCGGTGGAGAACTAACTTGAAGTTTCGAAATGTCTGGCATATCATTTTTCGGTTGTCTCGACGTTTCTGCATTTGAAACTTCTGGTCTTCTGATATCATTCGTGCGACTGCTAATTATGTTTCGTTGACTGACATCATTCGGTGCACGAGAATTTGAAGTTCTGAGAGGAGAGTCTCTTTCTTTTTCTTCCTGCTGTTTTAGATTCAGCGCCTCTTTTGCCCTTTGATTGAGAATATTCACTCTTTCTTTTAGTTCGGGCTTCACAGGATCGCTAGATCTTTGCAGCTGATCCTCGACGTTCATTGTGGGCGAGATAGGATTGGAAACTCCGCTTAGGGGCCTGTTAATAGATATTGCAATTAGTTTCTTAAATTAAAAGTAAAGGTAGTTTACCTCAAGAGAGAACTCTTACGGTAACGCTTGACAGTCAGTCTTGTGTTTCTCCCAATCGGTTTTTTGGCATACCCGAGAGCAATAGAAGATGCTGCATTTGCCGCAACGCATTTTAGTTATGGTTCCACATAACTCGCATCTGCCGACCTCATTTTTAAGTTGATCGACTCCAAACTCGTAGAGTCCCTGAAATAATTTAAACCCCATTGAAACTTAGATTTTTGCACATATTTGTTCACGAAAGTAACATTTAAAACCAGGTTGCATGTTGGTGGCGGAAGTGAGAACGTGTTTGGTGACAGGTGGTGAGAGGATTTTACGGAATTTGTTTGGAAGGTGTGAGTGGAGTGTGAAGCTGGAAGCCCAGGAGGTGAGTAGAGTTGTGTGGGGTGAATTGGGGTGATAAAAAGTGGTTTTTGGCGAGGGAGTGAGGTGGGATTTAGGTAGATA
Source organism: Andricus quercusramuli (assembly GCA_932178445.1). Classification (NCBI taxonomy): domain Eukaryota; kingdom Metazoa; phylum Arthropoda; class Insecta; order Hymenoptera; family Cynipidae; genus Andricus; species Andricus quercusramuli. The sequence goes on along the minus strand of CAKNXH010062862.1, from coordinate 134,335 downwards.
GAGAAAGTGAGGTTAGGTTGGCAAGGAGTCGGGGGAGTTTGTGGTCGGGAGTCTTGGGCCTTTGAGGGGTCAAGTGTGGTTCTAGCAGAGTTAGTGGATGTTAAGGGAGAGAAAGAGGTGTCTGCAGGGGCTGTGAGGAATAGAAAAGAAAAAAGGGAAAATTTGACGAGTGGATGCGGAGCACTTGGCTCCCAAACTATGCCTCCCCCCTCCATTGACGGACAGTTCTTCCATGGTTCATTCAAATCGTTCCAATTCCAGGATACTTAGGTTGTTCAAAATACATTCATGACAATATAAAACAGCCCGAAAAACATAAAAAATGTTAAAAAATAAATTATATAATCAAGAATATTTCCTCTTCTAAAAATTCCTTAATCGATAGTGATTAATCGACAGGCCTCTGACTCACTTCAGAGACCAAAAATAGTATAAATAGTATTTTCGACAAACATTTTTATTATTTTGTGCAAAATTAAATTATTTTTTTCGAAAATTCAACAATTTTATTAAAAAGTCAGACTTCTTGGTTGGAAATTCAACTGTTTTTTTTTTTAATTTGTCTTTTTGACTTGACAATTCAACAAATTTATTGAAATTTATTTTTCTTGCCTAACGATTTTTCTAAATTAAAAATTCAACTATTTTGTCGAACATTTATCTTTTTGGTTTGAAATATCATCTCTTACTGTAGAAATTTCACCTTTTGTAGTAAAAATTGAAACCTTCTGGTTAAAGTCTAATCTTTTTTGGAAATAGATTAATTTTCTAGTTGAAAATTTAAGTGTTCTGTAGAAAATTCATATTTTCAGTTCGTTTTTATTGGATAAATCCAGCTGTTTATAAAAAAGCCCGAAAAAACATAAAGATTGTTTAAGAAATCAATTGAACCGCTGGCGATCAAAAGGGGATACGCCCGAAACGCCGTCGTTTTAGTTGGCCCCTGGGTCATATTTTTTTCAGGTAAAATTTTAATTTTCTAATAACATATCCCAATAGGAAATTTTATTGCGCATATTTTAAGTCTTATAAATAAATGTGATAACTTTATTAGTTTTCGAAATAATCAAGAAAATGTTACTTTTTTCTGCAATCGCAAAATACGATTTTTTTGTGTTGAATTCGCCACAAGTTCTACAATAATAGGAATTTTGTAATAAAAATTTCAGAAAATATGCGCTATCATATAACAAAACTAACGTTATTTATAGAATTTCAATTCATTGTCACTAAAAATTTATAACGATTTTTATTCTTCTCATTGCGTAAATTACATATTGAAAGTTTCAAACGCTTCGGGAGTCGAACGAATTTTCAGAAAATTGAAATTAACGATCACCTAAACTTTTGTTAGGATTCAAGGAAGTTTCTTGGAAAATATCAGGTAATTATGTTTTATAGTTTTAAAGTCACAATTGATTTAAGATCTCTGCGCTGTCCCGTACGCGTGCTAGCTCGTCCTGCAATATCAACATCTATATAACAGCGGACGATTGGAAGGTCAAGCCGGACGCCAAAACAAAAAAGCATATATTTATTTTGATTCTCTCCTAAGGAACATAATGCACAGAAGCATTATTGTAGAAAAGTGTTAGCATATAATATTCTGTTTAGGATAGTTTAAGTTTACTTAAGCTAAAAAGAACCTAAATATGGGTCGAGGCAGGAAAAGAAATAGGTGTGAAGAAAATTGGTTGAAGAATAAGAAAAAATGTTCCCGAAATAAGGTACTATTTAAAAGTATTAGAGAAAATTAAAAATGAACTTTTCTGATAATTTTATTATCCTATTATTATTTTTTATTTGATTTCTTAATAGCTTTTTCTACAAAATCTTGTATTTTAAAATTAGTTCGAATAGTCTAATCTAATATAATCTTTTACATTGAATTCTACTATTGAAAATGTAAAAAGTTTTAAATATCAAATTATCACGAAATTAATGGAGAGCATTCAATGAATAGACGTTTCTTTGAATCAAAAAGTTTACAAAACTTATGTTACATTGTAGGGAAAGGAATATATTACTAAATCTGAAACTATAAAGGACGGTGTAAAAGAAAAGTAAGTTTTAATTTTTATAATTTGTTATTCAAAAATAATAAACAAATGTAAATGATAATGTCTTCATTATTATTTTTGTGGCCGGCTTGACCTCCCAATCGTCCGCTGTTATACGTACGTTGATATTGCAGGACGAGCTAGCACGCGTACGGGACGGTGCTGAGATCTTAAATCAATTGTGGCTTTGAAACTATGAAACATAATTGCCTGATATTTTCCCAAAAACTTCCTTGAATCCTAACGAAAATTCAGGTGATGGTTAATTTTAATTTTTTGAAAATTCGTTCGACTCCCGAAGCGTTTGAATCTTTCAATATCTAATTTACGCCATGAGAAGAATAAAAATCGTTGTAAATTTTTAGTGAAAAATCATTGGAATTCTATGAATACCGTTCGTTTCTTTATATGATGGTGCATATTTTCTGAAATTTTTATTACAAAATTCCTATTATTGTAGAACTTGTGGCGAGTTGAACACAAAAAATTCGTATTTTGCGATTGCAGAAAAAAGTAACATTTTCTTGATTATTTCGAAAACTAATAAAGTTATCACATTTATGTATAGGACTAAAAATATGCGCAATAAAATTTTCTATTGGGATATGTTATTAAAAAATTAAAATTTGACCTGAAAAAAAATATGACCCAGGGGCCAACTAAAACGACGGCGTTTCGGGCGTATCCCCTTTTGATCGCCAGCGGTTCAATTATACGAAGTCCAATATTGCGTATTAGAGAAGATAATGTTTATCATTTGAATTTTGAATTCCTTTTCATTTTAGCATTTGAACTTCTAAAGAGAAAAAGAATATTTTTTAAAAATTTGATTAATGAATTAGAACATAAATAACTATTTTTTAGGTAAAAATTTCGAACTTCCAAATAGTAATTATTGAATAATAAAAACCATGCAGATTAAATATGATATCTTTTTTCTTCTGATAGAAAATCGATAGCTTCGAGGCAAATATATTTTTAAAAGCAAGACTCATTTTTACCAATTGTCTCGACACTTTTGTTTTTAGAAAAATGTTATAATATTGTAAAAAAATTCGACGCAAATATGAAAGATATGGATTGAAATTGAAAATTTTAAATTATACTTATTTTTAATTCCTAAGAAGTATGATGTTATTATATATGGCTTTAAGTTATATTTAAAAAATCCAAAGAATTTAAAGAGATTTCGTTTCAAAAATTTTTAGAACTCTCAATATTCGAAAATTTGCCATAACGGATTTTCAAATAGTTTGTTTTTGATATTGTAAAATAAACAGTTGCATTTGGAACGAGAAAATTGATTTTGTACCAAAAAAATATGAATATTCACCAAATATACAAATTTTTAACCAAATATAAATTTTTTACTAAATATGGTTGAATTTTATAACAAAATTTTTAACAAAAAAATCAGACGAATTTTGAACTAAAATTATGAATCAACCAAAAAGCTGAGCTTTTAAGAACGATAATTCAAATTTCAACCAAGGACCTTAATTTTCAAACTAAAAAGATTCATTTTCAGCAATAAATGTAATAGATGATATTTCAACAAACAAAAAAATATTGTAATTAGAAATTAAAAACAACTGGATTTATCCAACAAAAACGAATTTTCAACAAAATAATTAATTTTTCTATTGAATTGTTAAATTTTAGAACTGAAAATATGAATTTTCTACAGAACGTTTAAATTTTCAACTAGAAAATTAATTTATTACCAAAAAAGATTAGATTTTAACCGGAAGGTTGCAATTTGTACTACAAAAGGTACAATTTCTACAGTAAGAGATGGTATTTCAACCCAAAAGGAAAAATGTTCGACAAAATAGTTGAATTTTTAATTTAGAAAAATCGTTAGGCAAGAAAAATAAATTTTAATAAACTTGTTGAATTTTCAAGTCAAAAATTCGAATTTTCAACAAAACAGTTGAATTTCCAACCAAGAAGTATGACTTTTTAAAAAAATTGTTGAATTTTCAAGAAAATAATTTGATTTTGAAGAAAATAATAAAAACTCCCCTGGTAGCACGGAACGTTCAGCGGGAACTTTCGGAACGTTCCCGGAACCTGTGAATGTCCGCCGCTTCGGAACGTTCCAGGAACGTTCCACTGGAACGTTCCAAACATAAATTAACGTTATTGTTATCATTATCAATAAATGTCGCGTAAACCGTAAGTGATAGGTCAAAATCGATGTCAGTTTATGATACGGATATCATGTTATAGTGTAGTATATGCGATACTCAAAATTCAAACATGACATCCATTTTTACCTATATCTTACGGTTTACGTGATAATTATTGTTAAAAATAACAATAATGGAAAGTTCCCCTCAGGTCCCAGTGAAACGTTCCCAAGGGGCGGGTACTTTACACATTCTGGGAACGTTCCGTGCTATTAGAGTTTTGTCAAAAATACTATTTATACTATTTTTGGTCTCTGAACTGAGTCAGAGGCCTGTAGATTAATCACTATTAATTAAGGAATTTTTAGAAGTGGAAATATTCTTGATTATATAATTGATTTCTTAACATTTTTTATGTTTTTCGGGCTGTTTTATATTGCCATGAATGTATTTTGAACGACCTAAATATCCTGGAATTGGGACGATTGGAATGAACCATGGAAGAGAGTGATAAAAAGTGGTTTTTGGTGTGGGAGTGAGGTGGGATTTAGGTAGACAGAGAAAGTGAGGTTAGGTTGGCGAGGAGTCGGGGGAGTTTGTGGTCGGGAGTCTCGGGCCTTTGAGGGATCAAGGGTGGTTCTAGCAGAGATAGGGGATGTTAAGGGAGAGAAAGGGGTGTCTGCAGGGGCTGTCAGGAATAGAACAGAAAAAAAAGGGAAATAAAGGGAAAATTTGGCGGCGAGTCTTCAGCGGATCTGTCGGCTGCGGTAGGTACTGCATGGAGAGGTCCCAGGTATCGGCCACAGAGCGGGAGGTAAGCAGTGAGAGTGCTGTCAGTGCTGCTAGTAAAATTGACGGGGAGGAAATTTTCCACGTGCCATGACGGACAACAGCGCGTGGTTCGGGGTCGAGTAGCGCATCGGGGAGAGGGAGAAGGCGGAACGAAGAGACGAAGGAAGCCAGAAGGTGAGGGAGAGAGAGTCGAGCACAAATGACGGGGAGAGTCTCTTGAAGAGGAAGAGAGACAGCCGAGAGAGTCCGGACAAAAGCGAATTGGAGAGTCCTTTTTAAAAAAGCGTGAAAACACGTAGGTCCCCCCCCCCAAATGGAGGGAATATCAGAGAAGGAGGCTCTCGGGATGCTGGTAGGCGAGATCAGGGGGCTAAGGGAGGACGTGAGGGGGACTAAGGAGCAGATGGAAGGCATGAGGGAGGACTTGAGAATCAGAGATGATAGATGGGAAAAGGAGGTGAATGAGCTGAGGTAGAGAGTAGAAGGGTTGGAGAGGGAAAGAAAAGAGAAAGAAGTTAAAATAAAGCAGATGGAAGAGGAGATCAGGTTGTGGAAGGAAAGGACGGAAAAGAGACTTGAGAAGGTGGAGGGCAGGACGGAAAGGGAAGTAGGAGACGGGGGTGGGGGGAGTGAGATTAAAGGTATTTGGGAGAGGGTAGAGAATATGATAGAAGAGAAAGTAGGAGAGCATAGGAACGAAAAGGAGGAGAGGGCGGATAGGGAAAGTATAAGGGCAATGGAGTTGAGAATGGAGAGAAAAGAGAAGGCAGACAGGAGAAATAATATCGTGATAAGAGGATCGAAGCTAAAGAGTGGAGAAGAAAGGGAGGGCGTGAAAGAGCTGCTATAGAGCATAGGGTGGGTTAAAGGCAGAGTAGGAAAAATTAAGTTGGAGGGGAGGAAAGAGAAGGAAGTGGTAGTTATAGAGTTGGAGAGCTGGGAAGAAAAGTTGGGGGTAATGCGAAGTGAGAATAGGATACAGCATGAGGGAGTTTTCATCGATCACGATTTGACAAGAAAGGAAAGGGATGTGCAGAGAATGCTGTACGACAGGGCTAGGAGGGAGAGGAGGGAAGGGAGAGCGGCGAAGGTAGGATATCGGAAAATAAGAGTAAACGGGAAGATGTGGGTATGAGAAGAGGAGAAAGAAGTTTTGAAGGAAGTGCAGGGGGATTTGTTTCGTAAGAAGTAGGGGGTGGGGGTGATGCAGGGTAGAGGAGTAGTAAAGGTGCTGTACTGGAACGTAGCAGGGGTAAAGAAGAAGAACGAGGAGTTCTGGCGGTATATCCAGGAATTTGATGTTGTGGGACTGATAGAGACGTGGGTAGAAAGATAGTAATGGGATAGAATAGAGCCAAAGCTGCCAAGGGGGTATAGGTGGAGACTCCAAGAGGCGGTCAGAGTGAAGAAGAAAGGAAGGGCCAGTGGGGGAACTATAATCGGGGTTAGAGATGGATTAGAGGAAAAAGTTCATGGAGAGAAAGAGGGGGCGGGAGTGCAAATGAAGGAAATAAAAATAGGAGGGATAACGTGTGAGTTTGTGACAGTGCACAATAAAGATGGGATGGAAAGAATTAAAGAAAGGGTGGAAGACCTGCTGGGCGAAAGAGAGGAGGGTATAGTGGTACTGGGGGGGGGGGGGGCTTTAATGCGAGGATGGGGAGCGAAGGTGGACTTTACAGGGAAGGGGAGAGCTTTGAAAGGAAATCGAAGGATAAGATAATCAATAAGGAGGGTGAGATTCTAAGGGACTGGATGGAGGATAGAGGCTGGGCGGTGGCGAATGGTTTGGCAACTGGGGACGGAAAGGGAGAATACACATATGCAAGTGAGGTGGGGGTATCGGTGATAGACTTTGTAGTCATGAATATGCAAGGATGGGAGGAGACGGAAAAATTCGCAGTAGAGGGGAGGGTGGAATCAGACCATCAGCCATTAAGTCTGTGGATAAGAGGTGAGGGTGGCGGAAGACAAGGCGGGGAAGAAGTCTCAATACGGGAGAGGGTGACCTGGACGAGGGAGGCGACAGGGAAGTATCAGGAGCAGCTAGGAAAGGTACGCTTTGAAGGGGAGTCGGTGGAAGAGATATGGGAGGATCTGAAAGAGAAGGTGAAAGGGTGTGTGCAAAAGAAGGTATTTAAAAACAAGAAAAAAGAAATGGTGAAGCCGTGGTGGGATAGGGAATCTAAAAAGATGAAAAGGAAGGTGAAGAGGAAGCACAAGAAGTAGAAAGAGGGTAATTCGAGAAAGGAGTAGTACGTAGAAATGAGGAAGGGGTTTAGATTTATGTGTAAGAAGAAAGAACAGGAAAAGGAGAAAGATCTGGAAGAGGATTTAGGACATGTTAAGACAGAGGGGGACGTCTGGAAGATAATCAATAGGTTTAGGAAGCGTAGAGTGGGGATAAGTGAGAAGATAAGGAGTGAGGAGTGGAGGGAGTTTTTTAAAGAATCATTCCTGGGCTCAGATTCAAAGAAAGAGTGATGGTGGGAGTAGAAGAACGGGGGAGGCAGAGATGGAGGAGTTGAATAACGATGAGATGGGGAAGCAGATAAAGAAGCTAAGAAGGTCAAAAGCAGTAGGGCTGGACGGAGTAGAGAACGAAGCATGGCTGTTTAGTACACAAACGGTTAGGGAGAGGCTGAAGGAGGTAGTGAAGAAAGTATGGAGGGTTGTGGGATTCCCGGGAGGGTGGAGAGAAGGAGTAATAGTGCCACTGTATAAGAAAGGAGATAGAGATAGACAGGGAAATTATAGAGGGATTACGCTAATGAATACGACGTATGAAGTATACGCGATGGTGGTGGCGAAGAGGCTGCGGAAGGATGTCGAGGGGAAAGGAATATTGCCGGAGACGCAAGCGGGCTTTAGGGCTGGTAGGAGTACTATCGACAATATCTACGTTCTGCAGCACGTGGTGAATAGTGAATTAGCGAAGAAGGGGTCGAAAGTGTACGCGTTTTTTCTGGATCTCAAAGGCGCGTTTCCTTCGGTGGATAGAGGGAGGTTGTGGGAGGCGATGGAGGATAGGGGAGTGGAGAGAGGCCTGATCGAGAGGGTCAGGGAGATATATGAAGAGACCAAAGACAGAGAGAGAGAGGAGGGGAGGGGATTTTGGAGGAATTCTGGATGGATAGGGGTTAAGGCAAGGGTGTCCGCTTAGCCTAACGCTTTTTGCGATTTTAATTGCTGATATGGAAAATAAGCTGGAGGCCGAGGTGGTAGGAGGAGTCAGGATAGGAGGGGTTAGAATTTGGTCGCTAGCGTATGCAGATGACATAGTGTTGCTGGCAAGAAGCAAGGAGGCCTTAAAAGAGATGATGAACAGGTTGAGAAGATACCTGGATAAGAACAGGTTAGAGCTGACTGCGGAAAATTCCAAGGTTATGGTGTTCAGAAAAGGAGGGGGAAGGGATAAGGGACGGCAGTGGAAGTGGAAGGGAAAGGCTGTGCAGGAGGCGAAAGAGTTTGTGTACCTGGGCTTCTTGTTTCGGAGGAATGGGAGAGTGGATGGTCAGATAAACGAGAGAGTGAGGAGGGCAAATGTGGTGATGAGGCAGGTGTGGGGGTTGGGAAAGAAGTTATTCGTAGATGATTTTGGAAGGAGGATGCAATTGTTTGACTCACTAGTGATGAGTGTGCTATTGTATGGAGTAGAGGTGTGGGGGGTGGAAGGAAAGTGAGGAGGTAAATAGGAAACAGGAGAGGTATGTAAAGTGGACACTAGGGTTGGCAAGCACCACGCCTAATTATTATATTGTCAGGAGGGAGACGGGGAGAACGAGTGTAGGGATTCTAGCTGGGAGTCGGGCGTGTACGTATGAGGAGAAATTTCTGGAAGAGGGGGGAAGTAAGCTGGTTAGGGAGTGTTGGTGGGAGAAGGAGAACAGGAGAGTGGGTGGGAAAATGGAGGTTGAAAGGGAAAGGTATTTTAGAACGAATGGACTGCAGATGGATGAAATGAGAAGGATGCACGAGGAAGGGAGGAAGGTGTATGAGTTGGTTAAGAAAAACGGCATGGAGAGAGAGAAGACAGCAGGAGAAGTATGTGTAAATTATGCCAAGGGCGAGAGCGCAATATTTGTGTGAGAAGGGAGAGAAAGGAAGTCAGGAGCTTATAGCGAGGATGAGATGTGGGTGCATGGAGGGTTGTAATAGGTTCTGGCTCTCTAGGGAAAAGCGTATGTGTGAGCTATGTGGGAAGGGGGATGCAAGAGTGGAACACTGGTTGGAGGAGTGTGTAGAGGTAGAAAGGAGTGGGATAAGCATGGAGGTATTGATGCATGAAAGGGGGGACAAAAGGGCAGTAGCTTGCGTGAAGGGAGTGTTGGGTAAGATGGAGAAGAAGAGAAGGAAGGAGGAAGAGGAATGGAGAAGGAAAGATTGTGAATAGAGGAGGAAGTAAATATAAGTTAGCAGTAAATATAAGGAAACTGTAAATATTGTAAATAGTAGATAAGTTTTAGTTATTAGCCACGGAGGCAGAGTTTGTCAATGCGAGGTAAAGCGAGAGAGTAGGGACATGCGTGCGAGGCGAGGCGAAGCGAGGAAGGCAAGGCGATAAGAGCGAGCAGCGTTAGAGATAAGGTATGGAAGGACGTTAATTTTAAGGGTTAGTTTTAAGACAATTCTGTAAAAAAATGGAAGTGTAAGCAAGTCAATTTTTTAAGGCCAGCAGGCTGAAAAATAAACGTTTATCTATCTAAGTAACATTTAAAAACTGTCGATTTTTAAAGGTTTTAAATTTGAAGAATTCACGATGATTCTTATTTTTGAATAGTTTTAAACTTAAAAGTTTCCAGGATTTAACCTCTTTAATTCGAGGAGTTAACCACGAGATATTTTGATGTTATACACTAGAATTAAAAAGTACTTAAAAATTTAAAGAATTCAACATAATTCAAAGGGTGTTAAGGGAATGCAACAAAAATTCAAGGTTAATTCAAACGACTTCAAGGGAAATCGCTATTCGAAAAAATAACTGTTTCATGTTTGATGATTTTAATTTGTTTCTAATCTTCTTATGTTGCTATCATTGACTGTATCACTTGTGTCACAAAAACAATATGAAACTTGGTAAAATGGAAAATTCACATGAACACAACTGAATCTATGCAATATATTAAGGAGTGCAAAAGAATGTAAGTAAATTAAAAGAATTCATAATCAGGCGCACACCTGAATTCATTAGTGATTGACCCAATGTTTCAATTTATTTTCACAGGTCCTAAAATTACAAAGAAAATTGCAAGAAATTGATTTTAATCCAAGAGAAATGTTATGAACTTACAATGAGTATCTTATTTCCAAAGATTTTTATGTTTGAAATGTAATTAAAATTTTTGAAAAACTGGTACCAAGTAATGTATTACTTAGGGGCTACGACGCTACGGGCCATCCATACATTATCCCTACTAAAAACAAGTCAGAAATCGTCACAAATGGTCAGAAGTTCTCACGATTTCTGGAAATCCTGTGCATTCCCGACAAGAAAGAGATAATATGTCAAACGGACAACATTTTCAGATTCACCTTCAGAGTCATTTAGTGTAAATATTAATAATTAAAGGTAAGTAAAAAGAGAATATGCATAAATATAAATAAATAATATAAATAACATGGGAAATATAATAGGGATTAGGTTTTATACTTTTATCGCATTACATTCTTGGAACCCTAATAAAAGGATTATATCCTTCGAACCCAAGTTCTTGCCATTATGAAGATATTCTGACGAATGCTGACTTTTCATGACGATTTCACTCAAGAAACATACCAAAATTGGTCGGTCATGGTTAGAAGTCCTTACTTTTTTCTGAACCTAGTGTTACAGAATGGTGAAAAACTATAGGAAAAGTCGGAAAATTGCATGGATTAAATTATGGACGGTCCCTTATAACTTCGCAATCAAAATTTATTGCCGATCGCGTGTTCTTATCCCGAAGCTACGGAGGAATCTAGATTCCCTTTTAACATTTTTCTACAAACGAATTCCGACGTAATTCCTGTTACTTAGAAGATAGCACATTTTTTCAGCCATACATTCCATAAACGATTTCTTTAAGGTTAATTTTGTTGACCAGGTTATTAAATATATAATAAGAGATGTTATATACGTTTGGCAATCTGATCTTATGTTATTATTATTTAAAAAATATTATTAACTCTGTGAAAAATAGATCGACTTGAGCTAAAAAGCTTTTATTTTTAGGATTTCGTAGCCCCAGGCTAAAACCCTTCAAGAATCGGTCGGGTGTCCGTCCGTCGTACTTTTTCCCGTCGATAGGATAGGGTAGGATAAGACCAGGTTGAATCGAATAAGATATGATCGGATCTGATAGGGAACGGTCGGATAGGAATGGAATGATGGGTTAAGATCGGATGGGGCATGATATTATACGATAGGGAAGGATAGGACTGAATAGAAAAGGATAATATAAAATGGGACAGAATACGACAGGATAGGTTTCATTATCAATATACTGCAATCACTAAACTTTCTGAGTGAAATAAAAATATGAAAGCTGAAGTCGGATAGGATTGAATAGAATAGGATAAGATAAAATCGGATACGATAGGACAGGATAGGTTATATGGTCAATCTACTGCAATCACTAAACTTTGTGAGTAAAAAAATATGAAAGCTGAACATTTTAAATATTATATGAAATAGTCTACGAAACCCTTTTTTGTAGGTGCGTGCTACCTACTTTCACGAAATAAAAAAAAATGTATTCAGTATTCTCAACTTTTTAGCAACCTCCTCTAGATGATTTTAAATATTGATTCTTAGCAAAATCGAAAAACTCTCACGACTTATCTACCAGCTTAAATTCGACTGAATATCAATTTTCAAGCTTTTTGAATTTGGAAGCCCACTTCAAAGTTACCAAATTTAATAAGACAACTTATCATAATTATTAAATTCAGTACCCGAAAATAAAATAAAGCTCGAACTAGAATTACTAACGTTTGAACGTCTTTCATACGCAGCAGAAATACTATCTTCTATTCGAGGGTGATAAGGTTCCGGGATGTTGTAAATGGTGTATCCGCGACCCATGCAAACGTGGCGCCTACCGTCATCAGTGACTTGAAGTTTCCCTCTGTAAAATCACAACGATAACACAGTCATAATTAAATAACTACAGGATATACAAGAACTTTAAAATGCATTAAACTTCCTTCTATTTCAATGAACCACTATTTCAAAGGACACTTATTTCAAGACACATATATACGCTTATTTCAAATTGCGCAAATCCGTCATCTCCCACCACGGTCCCTGTACGGGTTGTACGGTCATGCACGCGTCAGTGGTTGACCAAATAAAACAAGAGGCTCGAAGAGCGCACTTGTTGGTTTAATTGAGTATTTTAGCATGACGTCATGGGAATGCAGACATCTTTTTCGATAAAATACTCTAAACGTCAAAGTAAGTCATATCGATTTGATCAGAACTGTGTACTCTGTCAAATTTCAGATAATTGATTGTATTTCGCGAAAATTTTGAAAAATATTACTATTCAGACCTTTCTCACTTAGCTTTACGTTTAGAATATTTTCTCCGAAAAGTTGTCTGCACTCGTATCACAAGAACTATGCTGCCGTCCAGATTCAAAAGTCGTATCTGCAATTTGGACAAGTTACTTGTCACTTTACCAGACTTTAGATGAAAGTCATACAGGGTGTCCCAGACTCAAGTGTCCGGACTTATATAGCCATATAAAAATGAAAAAAATAAATAGAAAATTCCTTTTCCAAAAATCAGTTGAAGTTTTAGTTTTTTAGTAATAAAACATTTAAGCTGGACCAATCAGGAGCGTCGTATAAACAGCCGTGTGTCCGTGAACCAGATTTCAACGCAGTGTTATCGAAGTGAGCGCAGAGGTGGGGTTAGCGACGGGAGAACACTACGTTGGAATCCCGTTCACGGACACACGGCTGTTTATACGACGCTCCTGATTGGTCCAGTTTAAATGTTTTATTACTAAAAAACTAAAACTTCAACTGATTTTTGGAAAAGGAATTTTCAATTTTTTTTTCATTTTTATACGGCTATATAAGTCCGGACACTTGAGTCTGGGAAACTCTGTATAAACACCTTCCTTGTCGTTTATGTTTATGTACCTGTATTTTATACATCATGCATCAAAATGCTTGTTCATAAACCTAAACGGCAAGAAAGGCGTTTATGATTTTTTTCTAAAGTTTGGTGAAGTGACAAGTAACTTATCCAAAATGCAGATACGACTTTTGAATTTGGGATAGCAGTATGCTATAACCTTCCTGACACTTCCACCCATCCTTCCATGCCCGCGACGTCGTCATTCCACAAAACTCACTAGTCTAGTCCGAGAAATATTTAAGTTGTTTTTTGAATCTAGTGTATTGATTTTTAGTTGGCAAATTGTACTATTTCCAGGAAATGTTATATTTGTCACGCCGTACGTCAAAACAAGAACACTGAATGCATCATATTGCGTAATAATCGTAATATACTCGACAGAGTAATCACGCGCTGCCAGCCCTTCCGAGACGAGAGTCGCAACCGTCTCTCGCCCCTTGAGCTGAGAAACTACGTGGGTTAGCCGTTCTAGGAATGTCAGGTGTATTCATCTGTATTGTTATTGATAGTATTTATTGATTTCAAGCCGACCCGCGCTTTTCGGAACATGCGCAGTTGAAAAACTTTCCTTAGAGCAGGCGCAGCGATACAAGGCCGGAGCAGCCAATGAACGTCGCTTGTCAAAAATCCCCCACAACTCGCGGTAGAGGTAGGGGTCCCTCCAGCCTTGAAATTTTGAAAGGTGTATGTTTCAAGGCCGCGGAAATAGAAGGAAGTTTACTGTATATATACATGTATCAAAGCTAAGGAATAAACTCGAGAGAAGAAAGCTAATATATTTTTTACTTAAAATTATGCGGAAAATGTATTACACATCTAATGATTTGTTGAAAATAATAACGAATATAATATATCTATAAGAAATTTTGTACGTGTTCAAGTTTTTTTTAAATAACGAAAAGTGTTCAAAGTTCCTCTTATGACAATATTTTGATTTTCAAAGAAACTTACTATTAGATTTTTTCAAACTGTCCTTCAATTTTTTTATTTAAAAAAAAATCAAGCCCTGGTTGATCCGAATTGAACATTAATTAAAATTATTATTACTAACCTGGTCCATAGTAAGTTTGTTTGTGGATATGGTACCGGATTTTCAAATGGGTTTAATGTCCGGGGATCGTGTTCTATTGGATAAAGTATCTCATCCTGGTCATCAAATGGAGGAACCATGTGTCGAGAGCGCAAACTTTCCGGTAAAACAATCTCTAATTTTCTATGGGGTACGTTGTTGCGCTGACTGTACAATGAAAATGATATTATGCGTTTCTTTATTCAAATTTTTATTTTGAACTTTAATCGATATAATAATCTCTGAAACATACTTGATACCACCAGAGTCTCTAAAGTCAGGTGCTTTGGCAGTTTCAATTGGAAGTGAGGAATCCAACACATTGTGTCTCCTCCATTCCTGAACATTTCTTGTCTGTCTTTCTTTTGAGAACTCGACTTTTAAATGTAAAGGACTTTTGTCATCCAATTTTCCAATAGCAAGTACTGCTTCTCGGTGATTTCTGTATGTCACGTACGCCCAACCAGCATGGCGAGGCGACAAAACGCCAGTAACCTCACCGCATAAGTTAAAAATTTGCCTAATGCCATCCTTGAAATAAGTGAACAAAAATTATAAACTAGACTACACATTTATTATGTAATGAGAAAATGCGAGCATTTAATCAAAATACCTCATTTAGTTCGGGTGGCAAGTTCGACACGTAGAGTTTGTATTCAGTTCTTTCACTGCAGCAGAAGGACAAAGAGAAAAAATGTGACTACATAATATTAAGTGAGGGCACCTGGGCGAAGCCAGACTGCAATAGCTAGTAATCAACGTAAAGGTCGAAGGGTTGAGTATGCACATAATTTTCTTACCTGAATCCATTTGATTGGCTTTTTCCTTTCAGTGCCCGTTCGTTCGGGGACCGATCTGCTGAACCAGCAGGAAGGAATGACATGTCTTAAAGTAATAAAAAAGAATATTTACGTTAATTTGAAACTCACAGAGAATGCATTTCGGAATTATTTCACAGATCAAAACTCGTATAATAGTGTAGTGGTTAAGGTAATCGACTTGCGTGCTTAGGTTTATGCGTTCAAATCCCGTTTGTTTATTTATTAATTATTTTTTAGAAATTTTTTTTACAATTTATAGAGCCGTCCAAACTATAGTCTGCACCGTTAACATATAAGTTAGATCTGTTTATATTATCCGTCAAAGTGACATGATTATTCGTAATTGTAGCATCGAGGAATAGTGCAGAATAGCGACTGGATCGGTAAAATCTGATGATCCGCAAGTCAACAGCACTTGAGAATCTGCAATGGTAACCATCAATGATAGTCATATTCAGTTGCCTATAGTTGTAAAATTTACTGAGCTGAGGTGTTGTCCATATATGTGCTTGGAAGATCAGTCGATTCAACTTGGTTTTCAGTAAAATATAGGGTTCTTTTTTCTGCGTGCAGGAACTACATCAGCTCTGGTTTGGGAATACATCTAACGAGCCGATTACAACGTTGTTTGGAAACATATTTTGAGGTCTTTCTATGCAATTCTTTTTGCATATATTGAACTTTTTGAATATGTTTTTTCAAAACACCTGATTTTTGGATTCACAATGTTTCTGAGCCTTTTTGTTCAAAAATAGAATTTTTGCACAGACTGACTTGATAATACATATTGTGTTTCTAATTTTCTTCCTAAAAAATTTAGCAAACAGAGACATTAAGCCATAGACCTTGATATTTTATTCTTTTGAGTTCGGAATTGAATGCCGTTCTCAGAGAATCGGTTTCTTGGTCAACCCAAAATGCACTGAATCAAATAGCAGGATAAAATATTAAAGAATGGATTCATGAATGGATTTAAAAGGAACACGATAAATACTGGAAACAGGATAGATACTGCTCGGCAGGCTAAGTGAATGCTGGATTTCTGGGCTATAGCTATACGAGCAGGGAGGCCATTATTCTCTGTTTTGTTAGGGAATCTTACACTTAAAATACAAGTTTTCGCAAGTGGAAAATACAGTATTGTGCAGATTCTTACAACAGGCGCAATATCGTGCCAGTTATCAAGCAGGCGTTATGCCAGTACCGAAACTCAATACCACGCCAAGCGTTGGGAAGTTACTAGTTTAGTATTGGCGAGGTACTGATTTGGTACATCGTTTAAGTACCGACTACAATGCTCTCCCGTGTGTCGTTTCAGTAAGGGTTTGGTGCTGGCGCAGTAATGAAATGTGAACTATGGTTAAGTCCAGCTTTCAGCACTATGCCATGCGTTGGATCGGTACAGATTCGATACTGACACGGTAAAAACTAAGATAACCTATTATCCACCGGCTGCAGTATTGTGCCGTGTGTTGGCTCGGGAAAGGCTCAGTATTGGCAGAGTACAAACTTCTATTGCCGGTCATTTACCGAAAACAGCATTATGCCATGCGTTGGTTCGGTACAGACTAGATACTGGCAGAGTAAAAACTTCGATTGCCGGTTATTTACCGGCTATAGCATTGTATCGTGCGTTGGCTAGGTATAGGCTTGATACTGGCAGAGCACATACTTTTATGGCCGACTATCTACCGGATACATAGCATTATGCCATGCATTGGTTCTGTACAGGCTCAGTACTGACAGCGTACAATCTTCAAATTCAGATTTTTTACTGCTCGCTGCATTATTTCGTGCGTTGTTTCTGTACAGGTTCAGTACTGGGAGAGCAAAAGCTGCGATTACCGATTATCTACAGGCTACAACGTTATATCGTGCGTCGTACAGTAGGAGGAGCCAGGAATTTATTGTTCATTGTAGGCTATAGGAACTTCAGCCTACAACTCTTGAAAGATTTTGATGTTTTTGTAATGCTCAGGGTTAATAATTCTTGCAGAACAATTTCAGGCCGGACTTTTTAATTTCACTTTATGGAATTTAATATTTAAACAAAGGGAACGTCAAAATTCGATATTATACGAATATTATTTTTTTCTCTGGAGAAGAAAGTAACTTTTATAAACAAAATATTCAATAAAAATTATTTTGCTATGAAAAATTATTGCGAAAAACCGCTTATTCAGACGTAAAATTGCTGAGTTTATTTAAATTATAGTTTATAACAATGATAATTGCGAGTTGGTGCCACACTTTCTTCATTAAATATACCACTGAAATTTAGCTGCAACATATGATTTAGCAGAAAAAAAATTTCCCGATGGAAAACGTTAATGTTTTTAATTTTTTATAATATTGATATTAACAATGCAAATATTTAACATTGATATTTTGCTGCAGCTATTTATTATAATTAGAATGATTTGAAAATTTTTTGAGAAAAAAAATTGATTATTAATATATTTTGAATAATGGTAATTTTTATCTAATGATTATTTTCCTTTCCAAATACTTCTCTCTTGTTGCGGTTGAGCACCGTATGAAAATAATTCTTTATATAAATTGTTTATAACAATTGGCTTAAATCGTAAACTGAATATTTATGTTCTTGAAGTGTATTTGCGATAACTCTGATAGATAGCTATTTCTTTGATACCCGCTCTGTGTTGGACATGAAACATTAAGTTAGTAGTTGAGTAAAATTAATTTGACTCAACTAAACGATCGATTGTTCGATACGTGAATCCGCGCGAAAGTAAGAAGCACAACGTGTCATGCGCACTCGATTATATTTCACCGCATGGTCATAACAGCATTCACGTTTAAACTGGAAATAACTTCAGAACGTGTCGTCCACTTCAGCTTTTTCGTAATAAATTTAATCAATTTTTACATGTGTTCCTCGTTTCAAGAAAACCTGGATGGTGTCTTAAGAAGGTAAGTAACATCCTTTTTACTGTAAGATAATTAAACTGTGGCATAAAGACATAATTCTGATAATTATACTCTACGCGTCTCACCGACGTAGTATTTCTCATTTCATCATTTAAGTTTTAATAAGAATTTTTTTTTTTTTTTTGACAATTCAATTGCGTTTATTTGCAACAATCCAGAGTTTATTATTATAAGTTTTTGAGATAGAGATCAAATATATTTTCTCAAGAAAATTTCGACAGTGAGTCAATTCAGATTACTTTACATCGTTCAGGTGCTAATTTATGAAATTTTGTTTACAATCAAGCCAGACAAAAATTTGAGCAAAATGTGACAGTATGATCGTCGCTGGAAATCTTATTTTTTCATGTGTTCCAACATTAATATTTTAGTGTTTTATTGATTAAAGGTATTGATTTACGCTCAAAAATGTATAATATAGAATTCAGGCGCGGGATACAAAAATAAGATATCGAATTCTTTCTATAGCTCCTTTTTGCATTCTGCGCCTAAATTATTGCCATAATACATTTAGATTAAAATATAAAATTAACATTCAAAAAGAGTTTTCAAAATTTCAGAGATGTCCAGATATGGCAAATCAAAATTTGAACAACAATTGTTGGCTGAATTCATCCAAAGAAACATATTTTCAACAAAATAGTTGAATTAGATTTCTGCCAAAAAAGACGAATTTTCAATAAAATAGTTACACTTTCAACCAAAAAGATCAATTTTAAACTTAAATTATGAATTCTCAACCGAACAAATAAATTTTTAACAAAGTGGTTTAACTTTTAACCTAGAATTGGAATTTTCAACAAAAAAGATAAATTCTCAACAAAAATAATAATACCGATGATATTCAAATTAAAAAACATGTTAATTTTGAATAAAAAAAAATGGTTGAATTCATCCAAAGAGACGTATTTTCAACAAACTAGTTGCATCTTTAACCAAAAAATATTTCAATTTTAAACCAAAAGTTGCGATCTTGATAAAAAAAATTTTAATTTCTACCAAAAGAGATGAATTTTTAAACCAAAAAGACGAAATTTAAACATAATTGTTGTATTTTCAACCAACGATGATTTTTCAGTCAAAAAAAAAATTTTAACGAGTTATAATTTGAAGAGAAAAATAATTTTTGAAACAAAATGGAAAGACGTACCTGTAAGTAAATGGAAAAAATACGAGAAGTATACTATGATTTTTGCCACTCATTACACAATGTTTTGCAAGCTCACAGCACTTTTGCGCACCATTTGAAAATTCTGAAAAATTATGCCAGTACAGTAGACCATAGGCTAGTCAAATTTACTGCATACGATATTGTGCTTGGATTTCAGGGTCTACAAAAAATCGCTTAAGTTGTGTAATCGCTTTTACGATTCACATGTCCGGTCCAACACCTGTATGTGCGGAAATTGCGCACATATAAATATGTAGGCAGGGGGCAAATTAGGATATTAAACAGAGCTCACGAACGGCTCAATAAACGTGCCAGTCTTAATGGATACCAACACTGTCCGTTATTACTGTGCCAATCATCGGCATAGTACTGGTTTACAGCTGGAACAAGACTGACTGTCACTACAGGTAGAATGCCGATGCAAGAGTTCCGCCAATGGTTGGCGTCATACTGGTTCACAACTGGCCCAGTACTGACTGTCAATGCTAGCGGAATTCAGAAGCAGAATTTCCGCCATCGGTTGCGTGATACTGATGCGTATTACTGGTGAAATACACCTGGATGAGGCCTTTGACCAGGTCACCCAAGCCGTGGCGTGAACTACCGAGCTGAAGGCTGCATGGTACCAGGAAGTGTTGTTCCATACGGTGTCTCCAGGAAACCAGGAAAGAAAAAAGTCAAGGCTGAAGAATTCGACGTCAATGTCAGGGTAATCAGGAAGACAAGGAACAAGGTGGTCTTGATGAATTCGGTGTTGCGCCAGAAGATAGGGCTAGATTCAACTATATTGTGAACAGCGGAGTGGACCGTCATCTCATCCCCAGGATCCAGATTTGAAGATGTCCATGACGAAGAAACCTATCAGGGGAACGCGAAGAGCTTGCCCAAAGATAGACGAAGGGCATTGAAGGTAATACACTACTAAAAAAAAGTCAGGAATCATCACAAATGGTCAGAACTGAACATCCTGACCATTCCTGACGAGTCTGACTATTTCTCAAGATGTTACTTCACAAGCTATTAGGTAGTTCGTCGGCTAGGAGCGCAGGTAGGACAACCGAAAAGGATTGAAAATGAAAAATAAATTTTTTCGATGTTGCATATACACATGTAAAAGTTAGGAATTCAGAATCTACGGGTTTCGGCGATTTCAGATACCTAAACATTTTCCTAACAAATTTAAAATTAGAATAAATATGTAGGCGTCCGCATGAAAAGGGCACTTATGGCCAGTATGAAGTTAAATATAGGGGCATAATACCGGATAAAATCCCAGCAATTAGGATTGGTGTGGCAACGGCAAAATTCTATGTGAAAATCTACACAGAACCCAATTTAGATTGAGTTTTGAAATCCAAGGTGGTTACAGTATTCAAACATCCAAGCATATCGAACTGATTCACGGACTTTGCGCGAGTTCGGAAAAATAATGTCCGGAAATCTAATTAGAAACTAGCTCAAGTTCTGTTTAGAATTCCTAATTATTCATTCATGTGAAATACCAACAAACGGAATTTCTATGAAGCAAATTTTTCTTAAAATTGACAGTCTAACAGAAACAGACAGAATGACACAGTTGTAAAAATGCTATGCGGATCAATTCGGAATTTTGTGATGATCATTGAATATCCTGATAAGAGATGACTCTTTAAATTTCTTAAAATAAGTTTTCGATCTGTTAACCTATTCCCCTTTTACGATAAAAATCCAAAATGTACGTGCATCGTTCGCGCGTGAAATATTTGTGCGCAATATTAAATACAGCTACCAACGTTGGTAATTATAAGGAAAAAAACCCTTAATTATAATTAATTTGAAATGTTGATTCCAAAATCGATTATTATACTTTTTTAGGATCCCAATACGCTACTATTTCGCGTTGTAGCGATGTGGAATTCCAAAATTTGTTTATTTCGATCCAACCTAATGTGCCTCCTTGGCAAAGATGAATTTACCGGAACTAATGAGCTGAAAATACCAACTTGAAGTGCAAAAGCCCTACTCAATTCACTTGGAAACACGCTAAATAATCCCAGACTCTTCGAGAATTTCGGGGATTAACGACAAAGCGTCACTTAACAAACACACAGACATCACGACTATGCCCCGCATACTCAAGTATGGTAGCACAGTGAAATACCATTAAAAACTTTCATTTCTAGAACATCACGAAATGTCTGCAAATGTTGCTACCAGCAAATTAAAAATGAATATGTATTAGATGCTCAATTTGAAGAAATCTCTCTAATTTTGCAATTTCTAAGCCAAATAAATTATTTCGGAAATTTTAACATATCAGCAAATTCAAAAACATTCAATTTAACATATCTGACAATTCAAAACCATTTAAAAAATGCACTTTCATCGTCTTGCGCAGAATGCATTGCAATATAGAGTCTACTACACTGGGACTGAGGTTTACTTGGGGTTCCGGGAATGGTCTCAATAGTTTTTACGGTGAATCAGCGTTCTCCGAACCGTTCTTCTCTTTCTTGCTTGTGGTTTTTCATAGTGCCGAACCGTAAGCTACGCAACTCCGCTGACATTGCAAGCGCATCTCTCTTGCCCCCGTTGGAACAGCTCATCCGGTATATCGGGTTCCGCTAAACCGGAGTCCCGGTGTAGTTCTATTACCTGTCTACAATTCACTGCAGTTGCAGACATTGAACTCAATTCACGGACGATTTTTTGTATTGCAGTTAAACAATTGGCCACTGAATACAATTCACCATGTTCGAATTGAATTGTGTTTCACCAAAATTGTCGATTGACAATTTCACTTCGCAATAATTTTAGACCATCGATTTCAATTGAATATTTTTTGCAGGAAGGACGTATAATATTACGAAGTGTCTTGTCGTCCCGAAATTCGGGATGACTAGCCAAATATTTTTCATAAGCTTGGCTATAAGTCGTCCCGACTTTTTGGGACTAGTCCATCTCCTATTCCAACTCCCTGAACTTTTCGGGACTACACGCAGCCATAATATTATACATAATATTATATACATACAACTGACATTTTTTAATCGAACCGATTCTCTCATTGGATTACCTTTACATTACGTAGAATTTAAAAACAATGAATGGTAAGACGATTATCGCATTAGTCGATGACATAAAAACCACAAAAAACACCATCATATTTTTGAGTCTTCATTATTATGAAAAGTATGACACGGAATCTTGATGGTGTTGGAACTGGATTAAAAAATTCAAAAACACATACAAATTTCGTAGTTACTAAATGATGTAAAAAAAATGTCGGGAGAACGAAGTGTCCACCCTTCGAAGTCAAAATAAATAAGATTTTTCTTTATACAATATCAATTTTTTGTTTCCCAGACGTAAAGCCCGCAAAGTTCGCTCTATTTGAAAACGAAGTGTCTCATCCCGAAATTCGGAATGACTATAGCCAAGCTTATGAAAAAAATTTGCCTACTACTCATCCCGAATTTCGGGACGAGACACTTCGTTTTCAAATAGCAATAACTTTTTTTAATTTTGACTATCAAAACGACCAAAATTGTCTATCGAACACCATCAAACGACCACCTAAAACGAGATCTAATTACATTGTTTTCATTTTTCATAGTTGGGGTGCTATACTTCACGACCATTGCTGTGCTTTGGGCTTGCGGTGTGAAGTTATGCTAAGCACCGGCTTAAATAACATATTTTTAAGGTTATAAAATCTCTTGAAAAATACCTTTTTAGTGCACCTCTCCACTTAAAGTGTAATCCAAGGAACCACGTTAGGAAAGTTTGTTCAAAAAGTAGACATTAAATTGATAATTCGTCGACAAAAATAGAAAATTAACGTATTAAAATCGTTAAAATCACCCAATAGCAAACAATGGCAACCACTCAATCTGACAAGTGACACCGCTCAACAATTTAGTTTCTGGTTATATCAGGTATAATTATCGAGAATATGACCGAATTTAAGAGAATTTAAAAGAATTTGAGAATTTATGAGTTACAAATTTTTGTTTATATTTTGATTTTCACAGTAAGATACAATTTACTTATCATTTGAAAATTATTTAAAAAGATAAAATATTCAAAAAAATATAGCGTATTTGTTAGTTAAGGGTATTTAATTCCTGCGATCATGGAGCATAATCTAACCTCTAACCTAACCCCTAACATTTTCACATTTTACTCGTAAAAAATTCCAAGTAAATAATCATTCTTTTTCGGCTTATTATACCTATTATACTTTGTTTAGATACATATATGGCTGTACATTTAACGGGAAATTGTACCATTAAACAATTTTCCCCCTCGGTAATATTAAAGAACGATGTATTCCAAATTGTGACGTCAGTTGGCAAGATGTCTGCACGCCGAGGGCCAAGCAATAATTTCAATTGCTTGAAACAAAACTTTATTTTTTTTAATTACTTTGAAAAAAAATGATTTCTCACCATAACTGCGTATTTTGGCATATCATTCTTTATTCATCAAAAGCTGTTCAATTAAATTATAAAATCGTTACAAAAATATGATCAATTTCATAATTTGATTGAACAGCTTTTCGAAGTTCTGTTCCATGCAATTAGTATTATTGTGTGACCCTCGGCATGCAGACATCTTGGATTTCTCCCACTAACCGATTTTGTTCGGAGCAACGGCCCAAGAGTGCCAGGCCTATGTAATAATCACTCTTTTGTGAGTGCGCAAGCGCAACGCGTCCTCTTCACATGCACGTTAAAGTGCTCGTTTGTTGATTATCATACAAATGATTTTTCCTGGATTTAAACGGCCACACTGAATTGTCTATTCAGTAGAAAGTTTTAATTCATACCTAACTGATAATTGCAGGACGAGAGAATTCATTTTTGCTTTTTACAGTTATGCTAAAAACCAATTATATATATTTTTCATTTTTATCAAAGTGGATTATCATTATATTGATATATTTGTGCGATTCATGCGGGCAAAATGAGGCTATGCAATCCTCTGTTTTATTTAAGCGGTGAAAATACCAAATCTGTAAATAATTCTATACTTAAAACTTTTCTGATAAGTTGACAGCGCGAAAAAATTGCCGGTTTGCAAAAAGAAAACAAACTCGCATAACCTGCTGAACATATTATACTTCATTCTGCGCTTGCTTTTAAAATTTAAAAGTTCTCTCATTCATTCTTTTCTGATGCGTGAGGACCGTTGCGCTTGCGCACTCACAGAAGAGTGATTACGACTTGCCTGGCACTTACGTTGCCGTTGCTCGTAGTATATCCACTGAGCACGTAACATTCCGCGGGAACCTTCGGGAAATTCCAGCAACGTTCCCGGACCGTGTGAAGTGTCCGCCGCTTGGAACGTTCCACTTAAAAGAGTTTTTAAATTTTTGGCAATTTAAAATCGGGTAATACTACCGGTAACATATGTTACCGAAGCTTCGAGAATATTCAATTTTAATGCTTTTTTGTTATTTTAAAAAGTAATTATATAATGTTCTCGATGCTGTAGATAATTTTCGATCATTTGGTATATTTTTTAAATATTTTTCATTAAAATGAATACACAAAATGTTCGAAAATTAACTACAACCTCTTCAATATTCATTCACAGTGGTCGACAACCGTTTAACATCTAAAAAATTCAGTAATTAGATCATATTGGCGCTTATAGACTACATTATAAACAGCGCCCATTGAGGTACATTTAAAATATGAAAAACTTTGTGGACTTTGAAATAATAAATTTAGAAAAATTCCAGAACACTCCGTATAATTATGTCTTATACAATACTGCAAAAACTTAAAAAAATAAAACGATTACATTTGAATAAATATAAATAATTGAAATAATTAAATCAAATAAGAAATTATTTATTTTGAAAACTGTCAAACTAAGTAAAAAATATTTGATTGTATCCAGGCAATTCCTACTATTATTTTAAACACTATATTGACAATCCCAGTGTTTTTAGCCAGGCACGATTCTAGTAGTATTTAAATCCAAATTTTTCTAAATCGAAATGGCTGGACGCAATAAAAATTTCGTTTTGTACTTGCATTTTGAAGATCAAAATAATTTAGCAAATGGATTTATTATTATTATTTATCCATTTAGAAAATGGATAATGAAAGCAAAGTTGCCGTCGTGTTAGGTAGGAATGCGCTTCACGGAAGTTTGGAAGGAGACAAAAAAAAATTCTCACAAATTCTCGCGGAGAACGAGCGTCAGGTAAGTTATCCGGTAACTTACCAATATTACCGTACGTTACCAGGGTAATTTACCCGACTCAAAACTCTAGTTCCACTGGGACCTAAGAGGAACTTCCGTTATTGCTATTTTCAACAATGATCTCGTAAATAGCTGAAAATTGACGTCATTATTGCAAGTTTCGAGTACCGAATATACTACACCATAATATAATATCCATATTTTAAACAGACATCGATTTTGACCTATCACGGTTTACGCGATATGTATTGATAATAACAACAATAACGGTGATTTCTGTTTGGAACGTTCCCAATCGGCGGACATCTTACACGTTCCATGCTATCCAGGGCACTGATTATGAAAATTTGTCATCAATATTTTTCTATTTCGATCTCTCAATCTAAATTTCCATCTATCTTTTTTAATCTCCTCTTCTCTATCTCATCGTATCCTACATTTATCAAAGTCTATCTTTTTTTATCTCTTTGTCAATCAAAACATTTTTTTCAATATATCCTCTTCTCTATCTCATCCTATCCTTTGTCTATTCAATCTTGTTCTATCTCCTTGTCAATCTAAATTTATGTCTACCTTTTTTAATCAACAAATAAAATCATTCTGCGGGCCTATAAGTAGAGGTCCATCCGTTTTCGACAGAGTTGTCGACTTACTATCTGTCCAAAAAATTTAGGCACCAAAATATGAGACAACATGTACGTTGCAGGTGAAGGTTTTGCCAATACTGAAACAGAGTTTCAAAATTTTCAGATTACCCTAATAGCACGGAACGTTCCGCGGGAACTTTCGGAATGTTCCCGGGACGTGTAAAATGTCCGCCGCTTGGGAGCGTCCCTGGAACGTTCCAAGCCTAAATGAACGTTATTTTCATCAATAAATAACGCGTAAACCGCAAGTGATAGGTCAAAATCGATGTCAATTTATGATACGGATATCATATTATAGTGTAGTATATGCGATACTCAAAACTTAAAAATGACGTCCATTCTTACCTATCTCTTACGGTTTACGAGATAATTGTTGTTAAAAATAACAATAATGGAAGGTTCCCCTCAGGTCCCAGTGGAACGTTCCCAAGGGGCGGACATTTTACACGTTCCGGGAACGTTCCAAAGGTGCCCGCGGAACGTTCCGTGCATTAGGGTAGCGATTATTTCTTGGCTAGTGAAAGGTGAAAAAGCACAATAATCATATGATCATTTCAGATTATTAAACTTTGAATGGCTATAAGTTACTGAAAATAAATTAGGAAAATTCTGCAAAAAATATATTGGCTTTGTTGACCCTTTCTGTACACAGTGGAGAAACGTTTTATGTATTGTCAATGAGCAAAAAGTTGCACTTCAATGTTTTACAAATTATTTTATTCTTGGAAAAATACAAAAGGCTTTATAATAATCAAGGCAACCGTATCCCTTTTTTTTGCATCAGGGCTAAGGGACTGTGTAACTGTGTGTGTGTGAGAGAGAAGGTTGTGTTGCCAGCAAGGTCCTATGCTGAGTGCGGTTGCCTCGATTATCATAGTTTTTTGTATTTTTTCCAAGAAAATAATTTTATAAACATTGAGGTGCAACTTTTTGCTCATTGACAATACGTACAACATTTTCAGAAGCCAAAAATGTGTAATTTGCTTCAAGAATCATCTCTGATCAACGAAACCCATATATTTTTTGCAGAATTTTCATAATTTATTTTCAGTGACTTACAGCCATTCAAAGTTTAGTATTCTGAAATGATCATATGATTATTGTGCTTTTTCACCTTTCACTCGCCAGGAAATAATCGCTAATAATCTGAACATTTTGAAACTCTGTATCAGTATTGGCAAAACCTTCACCTGTAACATGCATGTTGTCTCATATTTTTAGAATTTTTTTCTACTGAGATTTTCACGAAAATCTATACAAAAATCGAGGTGCCTAAACTTTTTTGGCAGACAGTAGGGATGGAAATAAATTTAAAAAATGTAGGTGTATAAACAAGCATTGACGTCATGTTGCCTTTCTGGTCTGTGGTCAACGTAAATCTTTCATTTTTATTTTTTAAATAAATTCCCTAACTTTTCGATGGATTCCCAAATTCTAAGGGATCGAAAATGATAAGAGTATTGAATTGCTGAAGAAAGAAAAAGAGATAAACCAAGATTCAAATTTATAGAGATAGAATGAAGTAAAGGAAAGACAAGGCTGCTGGGTCACGAAGGGTGGAGAATTAAGAGATAGAAAATTATCGTGATTGGGGATAGAAAAAGATATAGTTTTAGGGATGCAAAGTGACCCATTGAGAGAGATGAAATAGTTGTATCTATTCCTATCCCCTAATTCTTATCTTTTTCATCTTCCATTATAGCACGGAATGTTCTACTGGGAATTGAGGCGAACCTTCCGTCATATTGTTTTTAACAACCATTATCTCGTACACCGTAAAATATAGGTAAAAAATGAAGTCTTTTTTGAGTACCTCACATAGCACACTATAGTACGGCATCCATATTATAAACTGACATCGTTTTCGACCTGCCTCTTACGGTTTAAGCGATATTTATTGATAATAATAACAGTAACGGTAATTTTTGTTTGGAACGTTCCAAAGTGGCGGACATTTTACAGGTTCCAGGAACGTTCCGTGACTATTAGGGTTTCAACTTCCAGCAGAGATTTACGTGCATCTTTTCTCGCAAAATATTGTCTTTCTTATCGATTGGCAAAATGTCACCAAAATTTCTGTGATTGTCCACCACATTCTGAAACACAAAAATTTCCATTAATTTCATATAATATTTTTACATAACTAAAAGAAAAAATAATATATTTTTAAACAATAAATTTAAGGTAATGTCTATATACGTCCGTACACAAGCCATGCCCCCTTACCTTCCCCTTTGAAGGTCCGTACGTTTAGGCTTAGCCGTGTTATAAACATACGGACTGCCCGGATGTTTAGACTCGGCCTATATTTAATCTCCCCCCATTCCAATTTTGGTTAAACTCCGAAATTCGTAGCATCCCTGCTGAAAAAAGTCAGGAATTCTGACAATTTCTATCCACTTTTGTTACGTTCTTCGATAGAAATCGTCAGAATTCGCGAGAAAATGTACAGAAATCGCCAGAACTTGGGTTCGAAGCACAATACTTTTATTAGAATTCCAAGAATAGAAAGCCATAAAACCTAACATTCTTATATTTCCCAGGTTATTTATATTTGTTTATGCACATTCTCTTTTTACTTATATTTGATTATTAATACTTTTATACTAAATGACACTTCCATATTTTTCTTATTGTTAAATAACTGTGTCTAAAAGTAATAGTTGAACGAAACTGAAAACGTTTCTTGGATAAGAAAAAAAATAAGGGTATAAATTAAAACGTTTTAAATTTGAAAAAGAATTTCTAAAAAAATTCTAATTTAAATTGGCAATTATGTATAACAGATAATTTGCTTAAATAATAATACAGTCCATTCTATAAAATGGCTTGTAAATAACTGATTTCATTTTTATCGGCGCTACACGATAATTTTTCAATTTTATTAATAACTCTCGCAATAAAATGAAGTACGATTCATTCTAAGAACATTTTTAATTTAGCTTTTATTGGGGGTACTACTTTCCAAAGTGATAGCTCATTATGATCAAATATTAAAATTAAAATAAATGAAATGGTAAAGGCTCATTATTTTCATTTTAACGAAACCACTTTCCTGTTTTCTAAATGAAAAAGCATTTAGAATATATGAACTGATAAACTATTTTTTTCTTTTTCTTGTAAAATCCCTTGAGAAAAAAAAACAGTCAATTCGAATGCGACGCTCGAAACGTCAACTTTTGTTTATTTTCAAAATTATTTGAAGAAATGTTACAAAAAATAATCAAGTGCTGTTGTTACACTGTCCATCTTTTAAAATAAAGTCATTTTTACATTCTCACTGCAAAAATTATAGCGAATTATTTCTATGCACATATGTTCTCATAGGAAATAATAACAAATTTTGTTTAAAGTTTGAGTCAATTTTTTTTCAAATGGGCAAAGTTTATCTTTAAAGTTCAAAGTGTGTTGCAAAGGATATCTTCGGGTTTAAAAAGTAAGACCTCCAAGGATTTGGTTTGACGTAAAAAAAATATTTGGCTTGATAATTTTGGAGATTTTAAACGTTTTTGAAACTAACGAAGTTTCTTTCAAGACATTTTGAAAATTAAAAAAAAAAAACTTCAAGGGAAACACTTGTATCTTTCTTTGCACATTTTTAAAAAAAGTCTTGCTCATCTTTTTGTTTGTTTAATTATGCATTTCATATTATTACTTAAGATAAAATATATTCAGAAAAAATTTTCCGTCGAGGCAAGAGTTAATATTTGGGTCAAATTTGAAAAAAAAAAAACATGTACATTTTTACGGACAGCCCCTATAAATGTGTAAAATGAGAAAGTATTTCTATATACTTTGAGATAAATAGCTAAACTAAAACATTTTATAGTATAGCATCATAGCAAATGCAGTTTATAATAAAAATAAAATCACTATGAACATTAATGAACGAAAAGTCTTACTTTCTAGTGGTACAAAAAATAAAGATATCTTCTTTCTAGCTGTATTTTTGGTGGATTTAGATCAGTTGTTCTTTTAAAAGAATATCGCGGGTTTCAGGAAGCTCTATTGTGTAATTCTTTTCTGCATCTTCATTAATGATTTTAACTTCAACTAGCGCGTTTGGTGCGAGCAGATTTGCAAGTCGTTCTTCTACATTCTTAGGTATATCCTTCTCGTACTTTTTCGGGAGCAAGTCTGTTGAAAATAAAAGAAATTATAATTATACATAATTTAAACAGACTGAAAACGTTGAAACTGTTATTACAAACCATTTGTTGAATTAATATTTTAAAAATTAATATAAAATGTTAGGAGTACAGAATTTTTTAAAAATATCAATACTTGTAAGTTGATCATAATTTAAAATCAGGCGAACTATTTCGAGTTTAATTAAAGAACAATTTCAACGATTCCAAATTTCAATTTTGAAAATTCAAAATAGGACATTTTCTTCTCTATAATGTATGTGTAATATAACGTTTTAAGTTTAATTAAGAAAATGATAAAAATTTCGAATCTTTCCACATTTGAAATCGTACAATTTGAAAATTATTTTACGTTAAAGGTCTTCAAGGATTCATATTTAAAATTATTCACGATTATAAATTCAATTTGAATTGGTTTACTACGAAACATTTCAAATTAAACACCTGGATTTAATCATTTAAAAAAAAAACAGATTATTTTATAGAGAAAAAAGGGTCCAAAAAAGTTTTGAGAATACATACTCTGCACATTGCAAATGCATGCGAGGGCTGGAGGAGTCATGAAGTCTTTCGTCATGAGCCTCAAGTCTTGGTGTTCAACCTGACTGATGTTACCGTAATCAACGAAAAAGATGCTGCTCGATGTTGGTGTGGCGTTTCGCATGAGGCATGCACCTCTGTACCAAGAACCTTCAAAAGGCGCGACGCATAGTTCCAAATCCCTCGGAATATAATGCTCCTTGGTACTTGAGGCGTATTTTTCAATCTATTAAATATATATATATTTTACACATTAGGTCGCCTTATACTGAAACTCAAATATTCAAAAAATTCCCCAGTCATTTCTCAGCGAGATGTTACCTAATAGCACAGAACGTTCCCGCAACGTGTAAAAGGTCCGCCGCTTGGAAACGTTTCACAGGAAACTGAAGGGAACCTTCCGTTATTGTTATTTTTAACAACGATTATCTCGTAAACCGTAACAGATAGGTAAAAATGGAAGTCATTTTTGAGTTTTGAGTACCGCATATACTATACTATAATACGATATCCATATCATAAACTGACATCGATTTCGACCTATCTCGTACGGTTTACGCGATATTTACTGATAATAATAACAATAACGGTAATTTTTGTTTGGGACGTGCCGACGTTTCCCGCCTAACGTTCGACGTGCCATTAAGGTGACTACCAGCAATTTTGCGTATGGGAGAGTCGGGAGTGTTACCCTTCACTTCAGTTCAGTTCACTTAATTTCGATATTAACTAGGCTGATATTGGCCAAAATATTAATATTGAAGTTTTGATGTAACGTCCGTGCTTCTACCAAACACACTAGAAATAGACTGATAAGAAATCAACTTGTGATAATTGTGCAGTGGCTGGCCAATAACTGCACAATAAAAAATCGTAAGAACTATATGAAACTATGTAAAATTATTAATTAAAAATTATAAAACACGTAACCTAAAAGTTCATTTATGTATATAAACAATAATCAGTCTAAGAATGTAAGTGTCTTTGAAATATTTCATGACCGTGGTTTGTCTATAAATTCAAGAGATATAAATCTTATTTTTTGTTGATGAAATCTAGCAAAACCTCTATAAAATATATTTTTCAGAACGCAATCATAAAAATGGTATGGTTTCATGCCTCCATAGACAAAAGCAAAAGTACGCTTTTTGAATGCCGTCTGGCGGTGCGTTGGATGAGTTACAGAACAGTGTTCAGTAAGCACGGCGTGACGTAGAGTTCAAAAAAGGGCTTTGTTTGTGCGTGCTCCGAGAATTTTCATAACGCGCTAGAGAGAGATCGTGGTAGACAAATATACAAAGAGTATTCATGGCGGATTAGTGAGTCGATGTTTCTAACGAAGAGTACAGCGTGTTTCTATCGCCTCGCACATTATACTTCGTAGTCTCATTCACGCTCGTTAGAACAAAAATGCAGCAAAGCTCATGTGTACCTTCACCGACTCAAAACGTGATATTGCATTTTCCATGGAGACAATTAAGTCACGCCATTTATGATTTTGTTCTGAAAAGTATCGTTCGTGACTCATGTGCTCTGATGGCTTTTCTTTTTGAAACTCGCGCCATGCTTTTGTAACTCGTTTCAAAAACGCAGAGACCTCTCCAACTGAAATGGCCGCCACTCTGGAGGCCACACAAAGCCGGCTAATTGCAGTAGTTGCGCACAGGACTCCGTGTTTTTGTTAGTTATTATACGTTTAAAATATGTCAAGGGCATATTTCGAAAGTTTGAGCATTACACTAAAAAGCCGATACGTTGAAAAAATAAAGTTAATAAGTGGTTGTGATCCCTAGGACCTTAAACATACAGATTTTACTATCAGAGATGCGTTGTTCAATGTGGAGTTAGTGGACATTTGGAATTATTTGGTTTTATCTCATAATTTTTGCACTGGCGAGCAAGTAAAGGTATATAAAAGCTTAGAAGTATATAAGTTTTTCGAAGCTGGTTTTGTCTCCAATTTGAAATGCAAGGAAATAAACAAGAACTTCCTAGTGATGGGCCAGGTAGTCTTATATTTTTGCATACATAAATTAAGGTGCCTATATAAATCAAGGTGACAATAAAAACGAAATTTTGTATCAAAGTGAATAAAAAGTACGATCTCTTTATCAAAACAGAAACCCGCTGTGAAGCGAAAATATTTTATTTTTTTAGGAAAATGATGAGCTTGAGTTTTGAGGTTGGAGTGTTTCAGTATATTGTTCAGAATTCGTCAGAGAATAAGAATCAATCATAAACTTTGAGGTTGAACAATTTTAAGCCACTCTTATGGGTCCCCAAAGAAAACCCCATAAGGTAAGGTAATTTAAGAATACCCAGCCATTTATTAACTAATATTCAATTGTTTAAACAATTCTAATTTGTTTGAATATTTGTTTTTTCCGTTAACTCGCGAAATGGACGCATTTTCAAAACTCTTCATGAGTTATTTAATCATTGATAACAATAAAATGATTCGTATAAATAATTTTACAATTATTTAAATAATACGTATTTGAATACTCTTAAATGTTTAAACAGATTAAAATTGTTTAAAAAAATTTAATTTGCTTAAATATGTACGAGTATTCATAATAAACAAATAAGTACTTGAAAATATTAAAACTTGTCGAAAATTTAGTAAGATAAAATGTTTCTCCTGTTTTTTTCTCGAGGTAGCTCAAAAAAACAAAAATTTAAACAAATTAAAATTGTTTAAACAATGGAATATTAGTTAACAAATGACTGGGTATCCTTAAATTACCGATTTATGATTATTTATTTTTAAAAAAACTTTAAAAGCGTCAATAAACCACAATATGACGTAAAATTTAAATTGGCCACTTATGGGCTTCCTTTGGGGACCCACAAAAGTGGCTGAAGATACTACGAAAAAAATTTCTATCATATGCTTTATATTACTAATGTATGTATATATGAGACTGAAGTTTCTTATCGTACTATTATTTACATTATTTTTCGTTTTCCAATTTTTTGATGAAAATTCAACTTTCAATTTTCGGTTTAAGTGTAAATATTACGTTTACCGAATTTTTATAGGAAACATTGGAAATTATTGTAATTTAATTTTCTGTTAATTGGCAGTAATAATAAGTATTAAAGTGCAAAAATGATTTAGAAATATTAAGGATTGACACTTAAACCGAAAATTAAAAGCTGAATTTTATTCCAAAAATTAAAAAATAATGTAAATAACAGTACGATACGAAACTTCAGTCTCATATATGGGTGATTCTCCACATACAGGGCACTTTTCTGTCTCGGA
>CAKNXH010062862.1:61299-100399 GCA_932178445.1 Andricus quercusramuli | reverse complement strand
ATAATTTATAGGGCCCCTTTCTTAAAGGCCAATGAACCTAACCATTATGAAAAAAAAAATTTTGAAAACATTTTTCCAAAATAAGTTGACCTTGCCAAAAGTTCCCTGTCTGTGGAGAATCACCCATATATTTGTTTAAGCAATAAATGCTTTAAATTCTCTTAAATGCTCTATAAATGCTCTGTTTGAGCGTGAATGCTGAGAACTTTCCGTCCTGATTGCGCGCTTTCGCGTGACTGTGGCTCCGATTTCAAAAGCTTGGCTCACCTCCTCTATCGGTGCCCTCGGCTTGCGTCCGGCAGGTTTCTAGATATATGTCACATATTTTATAGAATACATTAATTGCACTTTTAAATCATGAAATGTACTATTATAGTAACAGCTTGCATGAAAAAAATGAAATTAATTAAACCTTTCAAAATTAAAATATGATTGACAAGTTTAAAAAAATACAAAGATGAGATTTTACTTTGATTGAAAATGCAACTCCTTGGTTGAAAAGTGAACAGCTTTTTTTTAATTTACTTTTTTGGAGATGAAAATCAATTTCTTTAACTGAAAATTTATCTGTTAGGCTGAAAATTAACATTTTTCGAAATTTCATATTTTTGGGTAGAAAATTCAAACAATTTAGTAGAAATTCAACTGTTTTCTAGGAGATTCCTTGTTTTTTTACAACGAAAATTAAACTATTCAATGGCATTCACATGTATTGCTGCGATATTACTTCCTCATAGAAAAACTGTACATAAGACTTTCGGTATGCCAGTTCCTCTGTTCTCCGATTCTGTTTCACGTATAAAAAGCCAATCTAAAGATGCACAATACTTGCGACAAGTTTATGTCTTTATTTGGGACGAAGCTCCAATGGCCCCTAGGTATGCTTTGGAATTGACAGATCGTACACTACGTGATTTTATGAATGTTGATTTGCCATTTGGTTTGAAAATTATGATTCTAGGAGGAGATTTTAGACAATTACTGCCTGTAAACACTCATGCAACTCGCAGTGAGTTGGTAAACTTATGAATTAAATTCAGTTCACTTTGGAAAAAATTCTTCTTATTGTCATTGACAGAGAATATGCGTACTCTGCCTGGGCAACAAGAATTTGCTAGGTATTTATTGTACGTTGGAGATGGCAGTTCGATAAGATTATACAAGAACAAAGATTTGGAGATGTATCAAAGATAGCTATATTGTCAGCACGAAATGTTGATGTCGAGGAAATCAATTCCAGAGTAGTTGAGCTATTAGACAAAAATACAGAACGACTTTATACCAGTGTTGATAATGTTGAAAACTGTGATAATGGGGATATCACCGACGCAATACTGCCAGAATATTTAAACACATTGAATCCTGATTCGTAACCTTAGTATTGACGAAGGTCTTTGTAACGGGACGCGCTTGCAGTTACTAGAGCTTGCAAATAATCTTTTGCGATGTAGAATTTTAACAGGTGATAAAGCAGGAGAAATTGTATTCATCCATCGTATCACACTGTACTGTGAAGATGCTTATCCATTTACTTTCAAACGTAGCCAATTTCCAATAAAATTGGCATTTGCAATGACTATTAAACAAAAGTCAGGGACAAACTTTCGATAAAATCGGAGTAGATCTTCGTAAAGATGTATTTAATCATGGAGAATTGTATGTGGCGTTTTCGCGAGTTAGGTCTGGGCAAGCATTAAGGATTTTCTTAGGGAAACAACGCCAAAGTGATTTGGTTAAAAATTACGTGTTCACAGAATTGTTTAAATAGATTACAGTTTGAATACGATGTACATTGCAATAATATTGAATGTATTTAATTATTATTACACTATTTTTTCATGATTTTTAGGCATATGTACTTTTATAAGAATCTTAAATAATTGAAAAACTTTAATCATCAGATAGAATTTTCAAAACTGTCATTAATCGAAATGAGTAAAACGCGCGCGCTTCAGCGCGCGTACGGTCTCGTATATATATATACATATATACACATAATAAATAAACTCAAGAAGACAAACAAAATAAAAAAATTAAAGTGGAATAAATATATTTAGCGCAGATTTAAATTGGTAAATATTAATTATTTCAATAAACACATAAAATACAAGATTTAAAAAATTTTTTAAATAATTTTAGGTAAATTTATTAGTCCAGTTAACCAGACTTTCTTTAGTTAAAGCTTATGATTATCACTTTAAAACACAATAGTAGATTTATTCTAAAAATTATCTCTCATTTTTTTTCAATTAAAAACTGTCACTGCATTTATATTATGAATTTTTTACAGCTTTCATAATACGTATTCCGAATACGAAATATTCCAACGATTATTTTTGGACACGCGGGATACAAGAAAGGAAACGTGTACAGATTCATTTTTGTGAATTTTATGAAGCTCATGTCTCTAGAAGTGGCAACGTTTAAATATTTTAATTAGAAAGGAAACCAATGAATTATTGTAAGCCATGATTTTCCATGTTTCATTGCATTTGAATTAAAAAGATCTCTTACGTACTCTAAGGCAGAGTTCACTTAACTCTGGAGCAACAACGGCTTGCTGGGCATGGCGCAGCCTATTACGCAGGAGATGATCGATTGCGTCGGAAAATGGAAACATTAACAGTTTTTCAACTACTATTTCAATTGAGCAAAAAATTTCCAGACCACTTCTTTCAACCTTCCTGACCAACTTCGCTCCCGAAACGATCAATGTAGTTCGTGCACCAATTGTGCAACGCCTCGGAAAAAAATTATTAACTTTTTTTCAAATAAATATTTTCAACTTTTGCTAACGTCATTGGTCGCTGGAGATGTCACTGCATATTTCTCATGAATTTAACTTTAAAATATTAAGAATTGTCGACTTTGTCGCGAGTAAAAGTGGAAAAAGGCGAAACTTTATTCTCAAGTGCCGAAGGGCCTCCCCACTCCAACAATAGTATATTATGCACCTAGGGCGCATACGATACCTTACGATACCATACGATACCTTGGCGCATACGATATTTTTTATAACAAATGGATGATTTCAGGCATTTCTCGAAATACAGTCATGATTTCAGTCCATATTATACTTTGTATAATAAAGCATGAAATTGATGTTAATCTAATCGATGGTAATTTTAGAGCTGATTTATAGTACCCTATTATAGATTACCCAAAATTCATTTTTTAAAATTTTCATAAATTACCGGAAATTTATGGAAAATTTCGGTAATTTATGATAATTTTACAGGTGAATGTGGTAACTTACCCAAAATTCATTTTCAAACATTTTCATAAATTTCCGGAAATTTATGAAAAATTTTCATAAACTTCCGGAAATTTATGAACATTTTTGGTAACTTATGATAATTTTACAGGTAAATATAGTAACTTATCATGGAATACCTAAAATTTATTTTTAAAAATTTCCATAAATTTCCGGAATTTTATGAAAAATTTCGGTCATTTATGGTAATTTTGCAGGCATATATGGTAACTTACCCAAAATTCATTTTCAAAAATTTCCATACATTTCCGGAAATTTATGAAAAATTCCGGTAATTTATGGTAATTTTACAGGTAAATATGGTAACTTAACTTGGAATACGCAAAATTCATTTTTACAAATTTCCATAAATTTCCGGAAATTTATGAAAAATGTCGGTAATTTATGGTAATTTTACAGGTATATATGGTAACTTTCCATAAATAACCGCAAAATTCTATTAACTGCAACCAAAATTTCCTCTCAGTTTTTACCGTGAGTGGGCTGATAATAATAAAATGCAAGCTCATAGATGCACAATCTTCATTATTCATCTCTGACGTAACTTTTCAGTCCCTAGGGAGTAAAA
Organism: Andricus quercusramuli; assembly: GCA_932178445.1. Classification (NCBI taxonomy): domain Eukaryota; kingdom Metazoa; phylum Arthropoda; class Insecta; order Hymenoptera; family Cynipidae; genus Andricus; species Andricus quercusramuli. Next base: position 96,557 of record CAKNXH010062862.1, on the reverse strand, counting down.
AGTAGAGCTTTAGCCCCGCTTCATAGGCGTCGAAAAGGGCTGAAATCATGCATGTGTCATAAAAAAGAATTCTATATCTCCTTTTTGCATCCGGCGCCAAAATTAATGAAAATAATTAAAAAATTAACAACAAAAAATGAGATAAAGATCTTCACACAAACCGCTTTTAATTCTGTCGGCAATTCGAGCATGTGCTTCATGGAAGAGACTTCGACATTTCCGAAGTCTACGTAGGTTATGTGAATATCATCTCCGTCAATCTTTCTTACTATGGCCCTATAATGATTGCCATCCTCCTTAAACTTCGCTATGACCATCTCACCAACGACTGGAGGCTTATTTAGCTTTGGAGCTGTAATTTATAAGTCTGTAAAATTTGTATTTGAAATTTAGTATTTTGAAATGATGCTTTGAAAAATATTAACCTGTTTGGGCTTTCTTGGCCACTTCTTGCAACAATCTGTTAAATCGCTCCACTTCTGTGTTCTCCAAACTTCGCACATATAAGAGTGATGGACTGCGGAAAGCAGTTAGAACTACCTACAAAATAAAATGAAAAGTAACCAAATTAAAAATCAAGAATTACAAAAAGAATTTTATATGAAATTTTCAGGATGAACATACCTCAGTATCGCTTTTCAATTCCAATATCTGAACTCCAACCTGTTCTGGTGGAGGTTTCCACGCTGACAGGAACGCTTTACCCAGGACAGTCTTTTCATCGCCACTTTTAATCAATACTTCTAATCCCTTCTGACCTTCAAGTGTCACGGTATAAAGTACTTCGAAAGAAACAGTTCCACCTTGTTTAACCTACAAAATTTGAAATAACCTTAGATTGAGAATTAAATGAAAATTTTAGGACTTAACCATCAATCTGATTACATCTTTTTGAACTTACCTCGAGATTATTGTCAATTAATGTGCAAGTACCTCCAAATGTACATATTTCGGCTACAGAAGGCGGCATAAGAATGCAGTGTTTTGTTAAACTGACTCTACCTTCATCTACCAACTCTACCTTCACTGGAGGACCAACAGATACAACTTTTCCACGAAGCCAATCATCATCTTGTCTTTGGCACAGAATAAACTCGCCAACCTTCTTTGGCCTGAAAAACAACAATTGTGTAATTAATTTAAATATAATTGAGGCACTGCGAGTAACAACGTAAAGCTCGCTTTATTCGAAAATCGTTTTTTGATGTTTCAAGTACTTTAGATTTAGATCTATCGATAAAAAAAAACTTTTGCAGTTTTTAAAAGCAAAATATCAAAAATATTTGTTTAATGATTGTGAATGACAACTAGGTAATTACCACTTGTTTTCCCTATCTCATACTCAGGAGTGATGAAATAAAAATTATGTTTTCTGTCACATGTGTCGTTTTTTATAACAGAAAGGCATTTTCAAACCCTTTAAGTTTTTTTTTTTCGAATTAAAACATAAAAACCCATTCTAACATAATTGAGAATGAGAACTGCGTAAAGCCTATTTCGCATTTTCTGTTGTGAATCCTATCATAGAAAACGTTTTTTCATTCTTCTGTAAAATTTCATTTTTAGCCTTTACTTATTATTCATTCTCAGTGCCAAAATTCAAGTCCTACACAAAAATATGGCATGAATACTTCCTTTTATTGATTCATTATTTCTTTTGATCTCTCAATGAAACTAATTCCGAGCCTTTTTCCGGTTTTCAAAAAATTGTCAATTCAACTCAAAATTAAAAAATTTATAATTTAAAGTATGTATTCATAAAACAATATCCAAATTAATGAATCCAATGCTGCAAAATTCTAAAATTGAAAATTAATAATTTAAAATTGAACCATTTCAAACTCAAACGTTGAATATTTTGTACAAATTCGAAGCTTACACAATTAGGCCAATCAAACCGCTTTTTATTTGAAATTGTGCAATTCTCAAAATTTCAATCTTTGTCTATTCTATCTATACACAGTTTAGTCTCATTATTAGTTTGTTGTACCTTCGAATTTGAAATAAAAGTTTATAGTCTTAACATTCAATTAAGCATTATTCAATTTTTAGCGTTTACAATTAATAAAATTATTTAAATATGAAGGATATGATTGGAAATACAGTAATATTTAAATCCATCTTTTTGATATCTGATAATTATTGTTTGAAAAGAATTTAGTTTCTAATTCTGCAAGTTCAAGTGATCTATGGTATTATGAGCACGAAAAAACAGGTCTCGGGGAAAAATATTTAATTATACTTTAAAGAATTGCGCCAACGGCAATACCACGCTGAAAACACCAGTTCCCGTGAGATCACTGAAGTTAAGCAGCGTTGGGCGCGGTTAGTACTTGGATGGGTGACCGTTCGGGGAATACTGCGTGGTGTTGGCCCGTCGTGGGTGTGGTGGACCCACACTGGTATTTATCCACCTAGAAACACTACCCGAATCGGGTAGTGAGGCAATGAACTTTCGAGTTCGAAATGCTAATCAATTTTTTTTATTTTTATTTTTTTAAAGAATTGCATTATTCTAGCATTATCGTTGAAGAAAGAAGATTATTTCTCATTAAAAAACTTGAAACATATGCAAATTTTAGAAGAAATTATTTTTGACCCAACTTTTTTCTTATTACTTGCTATGAATTTAATAATATTCTCTACAACATAACCTCACAATTTTTTAAAAAATGCAGTTTTTATCAAATTTATAGTTATTATTTTATTTATAAAATTTCTTTTTTGAAAAAGGATTTTAGTAATTACACTTTTTTTTTTTTTTTTAAAATAAGTTCAAAAAAAAAATGAGTTAAATAAATGAGTTCAAGCTGCATTGAATCGTTCTCCTGAGAAAATGAGATAGCACTTATTAAAATCGTATCCTTTACAACATGTGTCAATTTTGTTTATGAAAAATAATCTTTTCTCTTTTCAAAGATATCAACAATAATAATATTGCAATTCTTCGAAGTACAATAAAATATTTTTTCCGAAGATCAGTTTTCTTCATGCCCATAATACCTTAAATTTAAAACCAAACAATTTTTAATGTTTTAATCTAAAATTATTCAACACTTTCATCAGTTCAACGTTTTTCTATTCAAAACGTTTTTTTCTGAATATGAAATATGTAAGTCCTCAAACTTGAATAGCACGGCTATTACGGTTTTAGTTTTGTAACTTGTAGAGTCCTAAAGAGTTTAATTTTAAACCCATAACATTATACATTTTTTGTGAGAAAGTAACTCGCTGACAAGCTTCAAGCAATCATTCAAAATTTGACTATTAATCGTTTAATCTTCTATTAATTTATATGCTACCAAGTGACATTTATAGTGATTGCGTAAGTATTTCTGCTCAAACTGAGAATTAAAAAAATTATTTTCCGGTTTCCCGGTCTAGTAGTCATTCTCCTGTTATCTCTTTTGTTTTTGCAAACATACAATCAAAACATTGTAGAAATTAATGTTGAAAACAAAGAAAAGCTTATGGTTCCATCTCTAGTTTGTCTTAAACCTAAACAAAATTTATGGTGGCTGCTTTTAAAGAATCAAAAAATATTCCTGGTTATTCCGCGGTTCTCAAACAAACTTCACGATAAATAAAATGTTTAAATAATTCCCTTTTAAACGAAATATTTTTATTTCGAAAAACGCAACCTCGAATTAAAGCATTTAAAAATCAAAACTCGATGCGAACGTTGGATGTTATACAGTTCAAATTATAAACTTCTGATGTCAAATGAATGAGACCGGTTTTAGGTTAATAATGCTTACTGATAATTTGTTGTTTTCGCTTTTTCAATACATTTTGCAGGTACTTCCATCACGACCTTCTCGTAATAATCGTGCAATTTTTGAGGCACTATGGTGACGCTATACATGTCCTTCTTAAGCGGAGTATGGATTTCCATCATACCAGAATCTTTTGCTTCAAGGTGGTCTATTACACAACCAGTTGGAGTAGGCAAAACTTTTTCCAGAGTTTGTTCAGTTTTTTTATCCTGTTCTTTGTTAGAATCATGTGAGGCTGTTTTTGTGGAAGATGGACTACGATGCTCTTTGGATTCTCTTTTATCTTGAGGACTTTGTTCATTTTGAGAAGATGGTCCATTTTGAGAAGATGGTCCATTTTGAGAACTTGGGCCATTTTGAGAACCTGTTCCACTTTTGAAAGGTTGGAACGGACTTTCTCCTTCCAGGTCTGGAGTGACAACCAAGAAAACTCCATCTGCATCCTCTGATATCACTTTCACAGACAACTGTTCACTTTCCTTCAGCAACTCATACTTTGTTCCCTTGGAATTTAGGACACGGATTTTTCTCGCAAAAGGAGGTACTTTTTCGAAAGTGCCTAAAGGACGGATATCATCATTTGCCAAAATTTCGTCATTTCCATAGTCCATGTAGTGAACAACTAAAGGATTTAAAGACACAATCGAGGCCCTATGCCATATTTCGTAATATTGGCAAGCAATCAATCCTCCAATAACTGGTGTCACCTTTGGTGCCTTTTCTGGAGACACTGAATTTTGTTCTGCACCTAATTCACGCATCATTTGGGTGAATTCGGCTTCGTCTTCCAATTTCTGGACCCAACATTCTCCTTTTCCTGAAATTACCATGTTGACAACTTGTGTGAACTTATCCTTGGATAAGAAGGACTTTTTCTGACATGCAAGTTCTTTCTCTACTTCCTTATAGACAACTGAAGATTTCTGAGATTCAGTGCTTTTGTTCAGCTGTGGTGCTTCAATGAGCTTGTCTTGTTTCTGAGGAATATCATGGCTCACAGGTTTCACATCGGATTCGGGGTTCTCTGTAGGCGGAGAACTAACTTGAAGTTTCGAAATGTCTGGCATAACATTTTTCGGTTGCCTCAACGTTTCCCCATTCGAAACTTCTGGTCTTCTGATATCAGTCGCGCCTCTGGTAATTTTGCTTTGTTGACTGATATCAGTCAGTGTACGGGAATTTGGAGTCTTAAGAGAACTGTCTCTTTCTTTTTCTTCCTGCTGTTTTAGATTCAATGACTCTTTTGCCCGTTGATTGAGGATATTCACTCTTTCTTTTAGTTCCGGCTTCACATGAATGTTGGATCTTTGCAGCTGATCATCACCATTTATTGTGGGCGAGATAGGGTTTGAGATTCCGGTCAGGGGCCTGTTAATTAATATTGAAATTAGTTTCTTTAATTAAAAGACAAAGTAGTTTACCTTGGGAGATAACACTCACGGTAAAGCTTGGCATTCAGTCTTGTGTTTCTCCCAGTCGGTTTTTTGGCAAATCCGAGAGCAATAGAATATGCTGCATTTGCTGCAGCGCATTTTAGTTATGGTGCCACATAACTCGCATCTGCCAACCTCATTTTTAAGTTGATCGACTCCAAACTCGTACAGTCCCTACGAAGTAATAAGAAAATCATTAAAAATAGATTTAATACTTTCACGATGATTCAGTAAAATAAATTCAAATTTAAAATTTATTAAAATCATTAAAACTTTAAAATATGACAAATATTTGCTTTCAATTAATATAACAAATGTTAATAATATGTTAATATCACAAAATAAAATAAGCATAATCAAATTGTAGGTACTTCCGATTTTTGAAATATACTTTTTTTTAAACTTTTACTAAGTTTCGACTGAGTGATTTCTTTTAAATTTTAATACTTTTGTTCTTGATTTTTTTAAATCATTGAAGGATTTTTCGAGTTCATTTTCAAATTTAAATGCCGCTGCAAAGTACAATGGGTGTATTAAATACATGAGTCCCTCTGTAGCAGTTCCCTCTATAACATACAAGGCGGTCCAAGGGGTCGAGAGGGAGGCGTTTGTAAGGTCAGCGGAGTTGAGATGTTTACGGTTCGGCGCTATAAGAAGCCATAAGCAAGAAGGAGAAGAAGAGCGGTTTCTGCATTCCCTCTATAGCAAGTTTGTTGATTATGGGTACCCCCGAGACATCTGCTATAGAGGGACTCTAGTGTATATTCTATACCAATCAGAATTTAGGTATCAGTGAATATTTTGTTCAGTTCGTTTACGTGAATGGGGAAAATTGAAGAATATTGTTTTAATTTTGTATTTAAAGAGCTTAACCCCGCAAGTAACCAAGATTCCGTAAGTACACAACACGGTGACACAATCCCAATTTTTCACAAATCATCACTTTATGTACTATATAGAACACTAAAAAAAGCTTTAGATTCTTTCATGAAAATATCCATTTAAGAAGTACTGTCCTTAGAAGGAAATTATAATAACTTGGCATAGTCTTTATCAAAATATGGGTTAAGAACCAATCCCTCATTGACATAAATATTTGAGAAGCCCTATCAACTTTTATCTCAGGAGACCCCAATTTAAGTGTGTCCGCGTTGCCAATTTTTAACATTTTTTTCTTTTTTAAACAACACAAGAGGAGAAACATGTATGAGCCACTCTGAGTTCAGATTGAATGTAACCTGGCAACAATGGTTTTATCTAAAATTGCGAAACAACCCGGTTTGTCCAGATTTCATCATCTCTTTTACTTCCAAGATATGGTAAACAGAAGAAACTTGCACAACCACATAGACCTTTTTTTAAATACATTTTTTGAAAAGATGCCCTGGGTTAGAATTATATGCCAAATAAATGAGTAAACTTGAAAATATACATAATTACAAATCTCGCTCTGTTATGCTATTAGGAAGCAATAGTATAAAAATGACTTCTTCCAAAGTAAATATCTTTCCAACTTTAAATCCTTTAGAATTTGAAACATTTAAAGTTTGTTATTAAAGTATGTCAAATATGTTGGATTTTGGACTTTTAAAGATTCTGAAGTCATAGACCTAAAAATGCAGTGCTTCTAAATATAAAGAAACCCAAATATGAAAACTAGTAAAATTATATCTTAAGATTTTGAATACTTTCAAACTCGAAAGTTTCTGGTTTTGGGTGCACTTCCGAAAAGCACGTACCTCCGATTAATTTGAAACTCTGTATGCTTACGTATTTAGATGCGCTGATTACGAATATGCTAGTGAAAATACCCGCAAATTTGATTTGCACAGTGAAAACCATGGAAAACCCATAAAAGACATGGTTTTTCGAATTTACCTCGATAAATACAAAAAATGTCGGAAAAGTTTTCAGACAAAAGTTGTACATCCAATCAAAATATACATTTTTTTATTCCACACTCTTTTCCTCTCAGATAGATAGTTTCTGAGAAAATCGCTATGGAAATTTAGGAAGTGCAATGCTAAAGTCCAGTGAGTGCCTCGACCTTTCTGTGACTGGTCACAGAAATAAAATTGTTCAAACGACTCAAGCCTGTTGCACTTACTAAATTTCATTAGCGATTTTCTCAGAAAATATCAATCCGGAAGGAAAAGTGGGCAGAATCAAAAATGTATATTTTGATTGGATCTACAACTTTCGTCTGGTGCATTTTCCATGGTTTTCACCACGAAAATCAAATTTGCAGTTTTTTTTTTTCACTAGCATATTCATAATCAGCGCATAAAAATAAATAGGTATACAGAGTTTCAAATTAATCGGAGGTACGCGCTTTTCGGAAGTTTATCCCTAGTTATCAATCCCTTCAATTGAGTGAATTAACCACTAAATATTTTTAAGTATATCTGAATTTACGAACTAAATAGAAACTAAAGTATTTGAAAAAATCTGAAATCCTCCAAAATAATTCAAAAGATTTGAATAGAATTCAAATAATTCAAAGAATTTCAATAATCTAAAAAAGTTGACTAGAATTCAAAAGAATTCATAAATATGTGTACATCTAAATTGACTACAGCGGTTAATCCCTTACTTCAATTTTATTGTTTGTTAAATTGTTTTTCACAGGCTCTAAATATACAAAGAAAAATGTAAGGCATTAGTTAAGGGCCAAATAAATTTGTATGAACTTATTTCTAAAGATTTTTTGTTCACAATGTATTGCAAATTATTCAAAAATTTATATATACATACTAGCGGACCCGACAGACGTTGTCCTATACACACGTCTTAAATTTGAAAAATTTAAACTTTTTACATTTTTCAGTGGACTGAATTGTGAATCTAAACCATTCTCGAATCCACTGGAACACACACACACAAAATTCCATCAAAATCGGTCCAGCCGCTTAGAAGTTCAGTCATATTATATATACATATACAGATTTGGTAACCACCTCTGTATGCTTTTCAATTCAAATTCCTAACAAATTGAAAACCTTTGGCGATTTAATGCACGAGCTTTGATTCAACTGGAAATAAATTTTTAAGCTTGAAGAAGTTGCAAGCCTACTTCAAAGTTTATAAATTTAATAAGGCACCTTATGAAAATGATTAAATTTACTACACAAAAGTAAAATAAAGCTCAATTTCAAATACAAACGTTTGAACGTGTTTCATACGCAGCAGAAATACTTTCTTCTATTCGTGGGTGATATGGTTCCGGGATCTTATACATGGCGTACCCGCGACCCATGTGAACGTGGCGCCTACCGTCATCAGTGACAGCAAGCCGTCCTCTATAAAATCACAAGAATAACAATGTCATAAATTATTACCATTTTTTGTATAAAATTCAGCTTTGTTAGTTGAAAATTCAACTATTTAGTTGAAAATTCATATTTATTGTTAGAAAATAATCCTCTTGGTTGAAAATTAGTTGATGTATTTTGTTGAAAATTCTTCTTTTTTGGTAGAAAATCCAGTTTTTTGTTATAAATGCAACTGTTTGGTTGATAATTAATCTGTTTTAGTGGAGAATTCAAGTATTTTGTTGAAAATTCGACTTTTGTTAAATTCAACTGTTTTTGATTTAAAATTAAAAAATATATTTTTTTAAATATCTACTATGACATTTTTCTAAAATTAATCTTCTTAGGTTGAAAAATCAACTACTTCGTTAAAAGTTGAACTACCTTCTTGAAAATTCATTTTTTTTTTTTTTTATAAAGATTTTTTTTCTTTATTGTCTGAAAAATCTTTCTTGGTTGAAAATTTGTCTTCTAACAATTTTGAATTTAAAGTATTTTAAACTAACAATCTAAAATGAGTTATCCGGGGTCAATAACTTTTAAACTTGAATGAATGACAAGTAAATTATTATTCAATTTATGTGCAATTTATAATAATTGCACAATAATTGTATAGGCACCAGTTACAAAGCTATACAAATACAATCGGTGAACGGAAGGGAAGGAATCGGGGAATATAATATTTCAGAATATTTGTGAATATTTAGGAATACTTCGGAATATGTGGGAATATGTAAGAATATGAGGGAATATTTGGGAATATAAAGAATATTTGGGAATTAGAAGAATATCAAGAATATCTGGGAATATTGAAAGAATACATGGGAATATTTAGTGAGTGTACCAGGAATATCGGGGTGGTCGACCACTCGGGCGTTTGTGCTCTTTTGGAATCCTAACCTTCTGATATCTACCAATTTAATATTCGATTCGTAAAAAATGGTCTTCCAGTAATTTCATTTAAAAATAAAAATCACTGGCTGATCATAATTGCATACTAATTCAAATTAATATTACTAACCTGGTCCACAGCAAGTTTGATTCAGGATATGGAAGCGGATTTTCAAATGGATTTAAAGTCCTGGGATCGTGTTCTATTGGATAAAGTATCTCATCCTGGTCAGCAAATGGATGAACCATGTGTCGAGAGCGCAATCTTTCCGGCAAAGGAATCTCCAATTTTCTATAAGGCACATTGTTGCGCTGACTATAAAATGAAAATTATATTTTTATTTTCTTTATTTAAACTTCAATTTCAAACTTTAATCGATGTAATGTCTAAAGCATACTTGAAACCACCAGAGTCTCTAAAGTCAGGTGCTTTGGTAGTTTCCACTGGAAGTGAGGAATCCAACACATTTTGTCTCTTCCATTCCTGAACATTTCTTGTTTGTCTTTCTTTTGAGAACTCGACTTTTAAATGTAAAGGACTTTTGTCGTCCAATTTTCCAATTGCAAGGACTGCTTCTCGGTGATTTCTGTATGTCACGTACGCCCAACCAGCATCGCGAGGCGACAAGACACCAGTAACCTCACCATATGAGTTAAAAATTTGATGAATGCCATCCTTGAATTAAGCGAATAATAGTATATTACATCACAAGTAGGGTCTTTACACGGGGAGGTGGTCAATGTTCGCAGGACACGATTCGAAATTAGTATGTTATCAGACTATCGGGCCCCCTGAAAAATTAGCGTTAGATAGCCCGGCCTTTACCGAAATGGTGCGAGAACGTCCTATAAAGTGAATGTTTTTTGATAATGATGATGACTGTCCAAACATTCTTCTGTTTGGAACTAATAGCTAATAGTCTGTCTGTAGCTGACACCGCTCGGTGAAGGGCCATCTAACGCTCATTTTTCACGCGGCGTTATAGCAGGCTCATAACATGATGGTTTCGAATAAAAATGATAACCTAGACTTTGAGCATTTAATCAAAATACCTCATTTAGTTCGGGTGGCAAGTTTGACACGTAGAGTTTGTATTCAGTTCTTTCGCTGCAACAGAAGAAACAATTTTCAAGCCATGAAAAATCTTTAAACAAAAATACTGGTCATTTTTCAGTTTACAAAACTTTGTCATAGTGAATAAAATTGTCATATTTCAAAATTAAAAATATATACATTAACTAGTTTTATCTTATAAAGGATATAAAAAAGTATAACCAAAGAAATTTTTGTGCAAAAATATTGAAAATCCTTGTTACAATGAAGAAATTTCTGCTGGGGTCTTCAGCGACCCCCCTCATTCTTTATGTTATCACAGAGAGGGGATAACTTTAAGGGTTAAAGTGAAACAAATTTTTTATTAATTTAAACTTTTCAGGATTAGAAATTAAATCCAAAATGAAGGCTTTTGATTTAAAATTAAAACTTCGAAAATTGAACTATTTTACATTCCAACTTTAAACCCTAATTAAGGAAAGATTATGCAAAATCGTATATTTTTCCATGCAGCAAATCGTGGGATTTTGGATGACAGTGGGTTTGCATCCAAATATTACAATCTTATTTTGTGCCGGCGGGAGTATAAAAAATAATGAGAATCACTTTTAAACATTTCATTTAACTCAAAATGAAAATCCCATGATTCAGAAATTAAAATCTTGAAATTTTAAACAGTAATTGATGAGAGTTATACAATAGTACGAAGTGAAAAAATGTTTTTTTTTTATATAAAGATAGAATTTTTTGGTATATCAACAAAAATCTTAAGTCCAAAAAATGGGATCATAGCAGGCGATCACAGCAAATGTAGGGATCATAAATAAGGCAATTTTCTCACGAAAAAAAGAAGAAATAGGGTAACGATTAAACATATATATATATATATATATTATATATATATATATAACCGAAGGGCCTATGACAAAGCTACCGAACGAGTCCTCGGGTTGCGGATAGAGGGTCCCTGTACCAAGGGTTTCTGCTGTATATGGTTAAAATAATGAATACGCAATCGCAGACAATTGTCCAGGGATGGTCCCGAAGGAATAACCCCTAAGCGAAGGCGTTAGAACCATGCCGAAAGCTGAATGACACCTGGGTGAGGTGTCTCAACCGGTGACCTGAGATACCGGGCGACCTCTCAGTGTATCAGCTTTATCCTTGCACGCGGGGCTCTACAAGGATGGACGAACCCTTTCCCTAGCTGCTCGTGGGAACAACAATGACAACACTAAACATAGTTGTAGTAAGTGCGGTTCAAAACAATCGAAAGCGCAGGGCTCCCGACAATGGGTAGGACAACAATGCCAACTACCCTAGAGTTGGGGGAGTCAATGCGATGGACCGGCGGAATCTCAATACTTTTGGGTGGACGGATCGACTCAATGACGACCTGCTAGAATGCTAAGATAGCAGTATGGCCCTCGAGCGAGAAGGTTACATGGCACGGCTGCAGGTTCTGTGGTGCGAGAAACACCCAGAGCTCTCGCACTTTTCGCGTCAACGTCTGCGAAACCATGCCTGAAAAGCATGCCTGTTTGTCAACCTAATGGTAAGACCCTTGCGGGGAAAATGCAGAAGGCGGCCGTCCTTGGTTCGCTCCGTGTACTCAGGGTGCACGAGACTTTTGCCGGATCATCGTATTGAATTCATCGCAGACTGTAATCACCTATCTCACGGTCGTGAGACGTGGTTACAGCTGAAATTTTACAGCGATTTCACTGGGAGGGGGTGCAATTTTTCAGATTAGCACCCGCTCCTGGCGAAATCCTGCGGTTGTCCTTATGACAAACTTTTAACTCTATATATACACCAGAGCTTCGTTATATACTCAATCTCGGGGGTTGCCTGAAAATAACCTTGTGCATATATCGCCAGCAAAGAAACGTAATCAGGCAGGGCCACCTGAACCGTTTGCATGACATTGCGCAATCTACTTGACTGCGGAATAATGCAGTGCGTCCCTTCATAGGCGGAGTCGCAACCGTCTCTCATCCTGCTCCCTGAGAAACCGTGGGGACGAGCAATTCTAGGAATTGCTAATATCATTGCAAAGAAGATTTTTTTATTGGCATTAGGGTCGATAATATTTGTTTGTTTTGTGTTCTGCAATTGAACCATATATATTTTTGAGTAAATTAAATCTAGATTTTCTATGTTTCGTCCCGGACTGACTCACTGGACTCATCAGTAAGGTTATATGAATCAGTCCTACCTTATACATTTAAATTGATCTAAATTCATTGTAAGGTATATTTTTCAACAAATTCTTCCCCCCCCCCCTCCTTTTTATAAGTTTGTAAATTTGATACATTTTTTGCAGTCATCAATATAGTGTAATTTCAACCACGGATAGGGGTTGAAACATAATATAATAAATATAAATTTTAATATGATTTTTCAAGAAACACAACAAAAATAAAAATAAAATATATATTATTCTAGCCACGGATAGGGGCCAGAACTTAAATTATTATGTACTTGATTATGAATTACCAAGTAATGAATTTAGATCAATTTAAATGTATAAGGTAGGACTGATTCATATAACCTTACTGATGAGTCCAGTGAGTCAGTCCGGGACGAAACATAGAAAATCTAGATTTAATTTACTCAAAAATATATATGGTTCAATTGCAGAACACAAAACAAACAAATATTATCGACCCTAATGCCAATAAAAAAATCTTCTTTACAATTATAATAATTGGGTCAATTAAAAAAGATATCTTTCAACAAAACAGCAAAGATATCATCTGATTATTGCTAATATCGCCTACAGTCGCGCGAGCATATAACGAAGCTCTCTGGTGTATGTCGAAGAGGACAATCTTTTTATAAGAAATGTTATATTTTTGAATAATTTTTCAATTATTTCTACCATTGAAGAATTTATTTTTGAAAATTAGATATACTTAGGTAGTTGGAAATCCATTCACAGTTATATAAGAAAGTCCGAGAAAAAAATAAAATTAGTTAAATCGACAATTTTTATATGTTCAACATCGTTCTCATAAATATTTCTTTCAAAGATTTTTTATTTCTTCCTTACTATAATTAATACTTTTAATGTAAACTAAAAACTATACCCTTCAGTAGGGCGAAGTAAAAATGCTAAAATTAATCGAATCGTTTTAATTGAGGGATAAAAATTTGCGGTCCAACATCCAAAACAAGTAAAGAACAAAATTTTGAAATCTGTTAATATCTTCTGTTCTCTTTTTCAAATTTACAATTAAAAATTATAAAAATTAAAATAAAATTTGCCTTATTTAAAATTGTTTGAAAATGTACAAAAACATGTTTTTAGATAAATTCGAACCTGAAATTTCTTCAACTTGAAGCAAAAAAACAGGTCACTATTTTTTATTCATGCGGGAAACATTTTTTCATTCCAAAATCGCAAAGAAATATGAAATCCCAAAAATCCTAAATCACGACAACAGTTTTTTTTCCAGAAAAGCAATATGATAAAATGTTTCTTTGGTTCAAGCTGAATAAATTTCAGATTCGAAATATTCAACGTTTTTAAAAATGTGTGGATATGACTCAATAAAAAAAAACATGTTTTGGCACATTTTCAAAAAAATTGTTACTGCGCAAAAAAATTATTTTTAAATTTCGTAATCTATTATTATTTTTCACAAGTAAAAGCTGTAAATATAACAAATTCGTCATAATTTTTAAACCAATAGGAAATATTTTGAATTCGAAATCGTTTTTTTCCCTCAGCTCCAATGACTTGATTTGTTTTAGCACTTTCACTCCGCCCTAATCTTCACTGATCTTTAACTCAAATTAAAAATTGTTCAAGTTAGAACATTCAACATTACAGTTGATGAATTTGGAATATTCCACTTTAAAATCAGTTAGGTATACAAAGTGGTCACCTACTTATTTAAAAAGTACTATACATTTTGTAATGTTATTGGTACCTCATTTATTCATAAATAATTTATTGAAGTGCTGTAATTGCTTTAATTATTATTCAAAAATGGGTACGCGTACTAATTTCAGAGAATTTTCCGCGTAATTCAAATATTGTATTTTCAAATATCGTATATTTAAAGAGACAAGGGGAAAAAGGGGAAGTTTCTTTTAGAATAAGGGAAAAAGGGGGGAACTAAGAAAAAAAGGGGAAGAATGTGCACCCTGTGAATATTGCATTTTTCTTTAAAGAAGGGACGATTAAATTGCCTAAACGAAATGAGAAAACATTTGTGGAACAAATTATGTATAAACAATTTTGAAATAAGTGTTCTATTTACCAAGTCTAAAATAATGTAATATTTGCTGATATTTCAAAAAATTCTAAAGCGATTAAAAATTATTCTTCCCAAAATATAATTTTATATTATTATTATTATCAAAAGCAGTACGTGAAAAAAATTCGCAATAAATGTTGCACCTTTCGCGACTTTTCTATTCATACGTCAACTTTGAATTATGTCGATGGAAACAACAGTTTTTCTGTTTGAAACAGATGACTCAAATATTATAAATGAGCATAACTTCCTGAATCTTCAATAAACTGTATGAATATTATAGATCAATCGATTTGCCTCGAATCAAGGAATCTTTTCCGTTCTTGCATCAATTTGAATTATGTTAGTGAAAAAATGTTTACTATAAAAAATCGTGTTTTCAAATATTTTTCATTACCATAGCTTCCTTACTCTTCAATAAAATTTATTAATATTATAGGTCAATCGATTCGTCTTGAGTCAACAGAACTTTTCTATTCACGTAATAACATTAAATTATGAGAATGAGAAAATTTTCACTACAGAAAACGATTTTAAAAACATAAATTACCATAACTTCCCTACTCTTTAATAAAATGTATTAATATTGTAGGTCAATCGATTCGTCTCAAACTAAGGAATCTTTTATATTCTTGCATCAACTGTGAATTATGTTGAAGAAAGAAGTTTTACTATAAAAAAAACGTATTTTCAAATATTATGCATTACCATGGCTTTCTTACTCTTCAATAAAATGTATTAATATTATAGGTCAATCGATTCGTCTTGAATCAAAACATATTTTCTATTCTCGGATTAACTTTAAATTATGAGAATGAGAAAATTTTTACTATAAAAAACGATTTCAAAAATATATAAATCAACATAACTTCCCTACTTTTCAATAAAATGCATTAATATTATGGGTCAATCGATTCGTCTCGAACCAAGTAATCTTTTAAATTCTTGCATTAACTTTGAATTATGTCAAGGAAAAAAGTTTTACTATGAAAACCAGATTTTTAAAATATTATAAATTGCTAAAAAAATGCAATAAACATTTCTAGAAATCCATCGGTCACTTTTAAGATATTAGTGGCGAAAATGAGTCCTCCAAATTTCATCAATTTATCTCCCACCATTTTAAAGTTATCCTGTTCACAATAAAGTGTTGTATCCACACATACGCACATCCGGACAGTTACTTAGAACATTGTATTGGACATTTTTGAATTGAGGAACGTTTAATTGAATGAATTCAAAAAAATTTTTAAATGTAACATTACAAAGTTTTCTCTATGAGGTAGCAAAATTAAAAAATTTGAAACAATCACACAAGTTATGTTCAGAAAACCTGAAGTTATATTTCCGGTCACATGCTAAGTTTCGACAACTCCCAAAACCACCCCTACTAATTTTACCTGAACAAATCCGAAGAGCCTCGACGCAAAGCACTCAAAAAATTAAAATAATCACCCAAGTTACCTTAAAAAATTTCTAGTTATATTCCCAACCCTATAATGATACTCAAAAATCCTTGAAAATCACCCCTACCGCTTTTACCTGAACAAATCCCAAGTGCCTCCCGGCAAAACACTCAAAAAATGTGAATTAATCACACAAGTCACCCTCAGAAAACCTCAAGTAACATTTCCAATCCCATACTTATTTTGAGGTATGTTAAAGGGTTAAGCTGACGTAACCACATGTTCGAATCGAGATAAAACCTATTTCATAATTAAGGGCTCATTTAAGGCTAATTTAAGGGTATGTGATACTTAGAAAATTATCGATTTCAGCAGTGCTAGGTTCCCCCGGCTTTTTTCCTACAATAATAAAGATTTTGCCTTAAAAATTTGGGAAATGATAGCGAACATGCTAACGGACGTTCCCGAACTCTTCTTTTGTAGAATAATTTGAAAAAATTTAATTTTGCTAAATTTTATTCATGTGTGTGTATTTTGAGGTTATATGTACTGACAGCATCGTGCACAAACAAGAAATTTTTATTTAGCAAAATAATTTTTTTTTATTATAATCCCTCAAAAAAGATTTCGGGAACGTCCGCTATACTATTCTATAGCATCTCCGAATTCAGTTTTGAAATTTTTTAATTTTTGTGGACAAAAACCCGGGGGAACTGAACCTGATTTACCACAGGCCGGAGTATCACATGCCCTTAATGCCCTAATGTCAAATTTAATGTTCCACTGTTTTAAGAAAAAACAAAACAAGGGTGACGCTGGCTTAAAATTAAGCTGACGTAATCCCATATGAAATAAACGTTGAATCACGTTATGACCTATATCACTAATTTTCACAAACATGTATACATTCTTCAAGTTCTTTGTCCGCTATAATAGATCGGCTATTTTGTATTTTGGAAATAAAACTTCATATTATTCGGAATGAGAGTCGCGAAAAATTCCAAGGTACTGATATTTAAAAGCATTTAAAGGGTAGAAATGCAAAAGGAGTTAAGCGCCATTTTTCACTTTTTTCAGGAGAGACTAAAAACATAATGTTGTAAATTCAGTGGGACCATTTAAGAAAAAAATAAGTAAGTACTTTCGAGATACTTCCATGATCTATCGAACTAAAAAAAGTTTGCTCACAAAAAGCTATCCCGTTTCGAGAAATTGAATGAAACAGGTCATGTTTCGAGGTTAGATTTTGGGTCTGTATCGACTTTTAACAGCTTTCAACATTAATTGTGGAGTCAATTTGCAGTTTAAGAAAAAACTAAAAATTTTAATTCTAGCTATTGAATGGACGAATTGATTTCCAAAAAGTTTGTTAAAAAAAAATCATACAGTTTCGCGAAATTTGAAAATCCAATTATGACTTCGAAATGGTGTAAAACTGACATTTCAACTTCAAAACAATGACGATAGCAGTAATAATGTTGCATATTTCCAAAAAATGAGGAATTGGGTTATTCAGTGCTGAACGGAAGGGACCCAATAGTAATCAAAAATAATTAGCCAGTGTCGAGAAAAATGAAATTTGATATTTACTTTGTGGTTAGAAAAGCTTCTCGGACTGTGAACACAAGAACACAAATTTTGAAAAATGATGCCCCAAAAAAATCCTTTGGCAGGCATGTGTAATAGAATTTATCTGATTTTTTGAGCTAATAAACCCGATTTCGAAAATTTGGCGCTTGCCTCCTTTTGCATTTCTACCCTTCATTTATAATTTTTTCAAGTTTTTTGTGATTGGATCAGCCATTTTGAATGATGAAAATCTGGCCTAAGATTCGATTTCGGAATCAGAGTCCCAAATAATCCCGAGATACTGATTTTTAAAAACATTAAATTTCCCAGTTTTCTGTCTGCCATATTGGATCAGCTAGTTTGAATTATGAAAATCTGACCTTGGATTCGGAAATAGAGCCCCTAAAAATTCCGAGTTTTCAAAGTTCTTAGTCCGCCATATTGGATCGGCACAGTTGGTAGTCTCCCATCTGTGCACGTGAACTGTTGGTAGTCTCCCATCTGTGCACGTGCACAGTTGTGACAGCGGCCCACAGCGTGCACAGTTGAACCACCGGCCCTCCACGTGAAAAGTTGGACAAGTGCACAGTTGCTCCGTGCACAGTTGTACCCCTCGCAAATTTCGACGTGCGCACGGAATGGAAGTAATGGAAACCGAGAGAGTCGCAATTGTTCGATGTTTTATGCTGAGAAGGTCACCAACCTTCAGCAGCGTTGAATTATATAGGAGTTACTATTTTCCGATCTGCCAGTTCCCGGCCTACCTCTAGGTAAGGAACCAAAAACTCTTTTTTTTCATACAATATATATATATCACCATATGTCGTATATTGCATAATTTGACCGTAAAATCAAATTTTTGGATTTTTCATTATTTTTTGTGCAATAAAAATGTGAATTTTCGATTTTTCAAGAAAATTCAGAAATTCGTTATGATAATCTTGTAGAACGTGCAGACAGAAACATTTTTCTCTTCTTGACATTTTTTCGTATCGAGCGTTGTTTGGCTGAAAATGTTAATTTTAGTTTCTTGTTTTATATTTTGAGAATGCTGTAACTCTGTAAATTTTCATTTTATCGAAAAATGTCATTCGAAATAAATTGCTTCAATTTTTGAGAACTATGGATAGCCGTCCATAGAATTTTTGAATTTAAAAAAAAATGGTTTACAAATTTTGAAATTGTTCCAACTTTTTGAATTTTCATCGGAAATAGCTGGTTAACGAACTCGATTTTTCTTTTTGGTCTCTGAAACTGTGTGCGAAAGCACAATCCAATCCGACCAGTCTTGCAAAAGTTATCCGGTATACAGACGATGACGACGACAACGACGACGACAGACAGACAGACACCGACGTAAAAACTATTTTTTCTGACTCAGGGGGCCTCAAAACGTCGACATTTAATGAAATCCACGAAAGTCATTTTTCACATAAAATCAATACCTTCTCATTATGATGAGAATGTAAAAATCGGATTCAAGATTCGTAATCAGCGGCCCGAAAATTCCCCGCATGCAAATTTTGACTAGTTTTACTGATTTTTTCTAACATTTATGCACCTTTTCATCAATTGAACATCCATATTGAATCGGCCATTTCGAATTTTGGAAATCTGACTTCAGATTCGCCATCAGAAATATTAAAGACATGAAATAAAACATCTTACATTTTTAAGATTTTGATTCATATAAAATTGTGCAGGTAAAAATTTAATCATTTTCCTCGAAAAAAAAACTACGCAACTTTCGTCGCTTGTACTGGTACAACTATTTTGAATTTTAAAACTGGGACAGCAGATTCGCTTTCAGCGATGCCAATACCTCGACCAATACCTTCGGTTACCAAGTTTCATCAATTTCAGTTGTAATTTGACCCGATTACAGGTTTTTGCGCTGTTCTTGCCAAAATTGCCCCATTGTGCGTCAGTTCAACGTTACGCCAGCGTATCCCCTTAGGGTGGTCCAAAAATTCGACTTTCGATTTTTGGTGATAAACCCCCCCCCCCCCCCATTTTGTTCGTTTTCCGGAAAAAGAAATTCCGTAATTTTTTTTAACGGTAACCCGTGCCCCCGGGCTTTTGAAATTAACATGGGGTTTTAAATGGGAAAAGCTCGATTCTCAAAAAATGGAAAAAAGAAGTACTTGTTATACATTTTTTGTCAATTAAAGTATTGTCACCGCTTGAGGAGTATTTAAGGAATAATTTCCACCCAATAGCTTTTAATTTTGACACACCTGAACTCCTTTAATTGTGCCCGGAAAATGCCTCAAAAAATGCAAAAGAGCAGTTCTTTTATCAAATTCATGCTAAAGATGGTATTTTACAAAAAAATTGCAACATGAATTATTTTTAATCGATAAGTGACGAGTTTTAAATTACATTTTAAATAATTTTAAATTGTTTAAACAATTAGTATTTGTTTAAACAATTTTTTCCCCTGTAAATCGTGAAAAGTTATTATCTTTCGGAATGAATCGTACAAACTTGATGAATGTCAAGAGTAGTAGTTCTTGTTTAACTTATTTGGTAATTATTTAAACAATTTTCATTTGTTTTAACAATGTTTTCTCCCTAAAATCGTAGAAAGTTATTATTTTCTGAAAATAATGACACAATTAAAGAATGTTGAAAGCAATACATTTTTGAAGGATGTTTGGTAATTATTTAAACAATTTTGATTTGTTTAAACAATTTTTTCCCCCTGTAAAGCGAGAAAATTATTACTTTCTGGAATTAATGACACAATAAAAGGAATTTAAGAGTAATTTTTTTTTTCTACAGAATATTTAGCAATTTTTAAAATAATTTTTATTTGTTTAAACAATTTTTGTTTGTTTAAAAATTGTTTTCTCTGCAAATCGAGAAAATTTGTTCTTTTCAGCAATTAATGACACAATTAACGAATTTTAAGAATAATATTTTTTTGCTTAAGATACTTTGAAATTATTTAAATAATTAATAATCATTAATAGAAACCATTTTTGCAGTCTGTTATGAGTAGTTATTTTTTCAGATCATATTCGTTGAAATGAATAATTTTTCAAATAAAACAAACAAAATTGTTTAAACAAATAAAAATTATTTTAAGAATTTCTAAATATTCTGTAGAAAAAAAATATTACTCTTAAATTCCTTCAATTGTGTCATTAATTCCACAGAGTAATAATTTTTCACGCTTTACAGGGGGAAAAATTGTTTAAACAAATCAAAATTGTTTAAATAATTACCAAACATCCTTCAAAAATGTATTGCTTTTAACATTCTTTAATTGTGTCATTATTTTCAGAAAATAATAACTTTTTACGATTTTAGGGAGAAAAAATTGTTTATACAAATGAAGATTGTTTAAATAATTACCAAATAAGTTAAACAAGAACTAATACTCTTGAAATTCATCAACTTTGTACGATTTATTCCGAAAGATAATAACTTTTCACGATTTACAGGGTGAACAAAATTTTTTAAACAAATAATAATTGTTCAAACAGTTTACAATTATTTAAAATATACTTTAAAACTCGTCACTTATCGATTAAAAATAATTCATGTTGAATTTTTTTTTTAAATACCGTAATTAGCACAAATTTGATAGAAAACTGCTATTTTGCATTTTTTGGGGTATTTCCCGGGCACAATTACAGGAGTTCAGGTGTGTCAAAATTAAAAGCTATTGGGTGGAAATTATTCCTTAAATACTCCTGAAGAGGTGACAATACCTCAATTGACAAAAAATGTATAACAAGTACTTCTTTTTCCCATTTTTTTGAAAATCGAGCTTTTCCCATTTAAAACCCCATGTTAATTTCAAAAGCCCGGGCGCACGGGTTAACGTTAAAAAAAAAGATTACGGAATTTCTTTTTCCGGAAAACGAACAAAATGGGGGGGTTTTATCACCGAAAATCGAAAGTCGAATTTTTACAGGTATAAATTTGGACCACCCTAGTATCCCCTGGTGTCTTAAAAAAAAACACAGGTCATTAAATTAGCCTTAAATGAGCCCTCAAATGTGATATAGACAGATTTACAATTTGTGCATAATTTGTATTAAGGGTGGTTTTTGAGTGGCGGGGGTTGATTCTTACATTCTCATTCTAATGAGAAGGTATTGGTTTTATGTAAAATTTGACTTGGTCGGTTTTCATCAAATCTCCACGTTTTGAGACCACCTGAGCTAGAAAAAAAGGTTTTTACCAAGGTGTCTGTCTGTCTGTAGTCTGTCTGTAGGCACGATAACTTTCGAAAAAATAATCAGATTGGGTTGTGCTTTGGCACACTTTTTTAGGGCCTAAAAAGAAAGAACAAGTTCGTTAACCAACTATTTTGGATAAAAATTCAAAAAGTGAGCACATTTTGAAAATTTTTGAGACCATTTTTTTCAAAATTCAAAAATTCTATCTACGGCTATTCATAGTACTCTAAAACTCGAACAATTTATCCTCATGACTTTTTCGGATAAAAAGAAAATTACCGGAGTTATAGCATTTTCAAAATTACAAAAAACAAACGTAAATGAACATTTTATGCCGAAAAACGTACGATATGGAAAAAAGTCAAGAGGAGGAAAATGTTTCTTTTTGAACACCCTACAATATTTTCTTAACAGCTTTTTGAATTTTTTGAAAAATCAAAAATCCAAATTTCGATCAAACAAAAAAATAATTAAAAATCAATAATTTCATTTTGCTGTCAAACTATGCAAGATACGACCAAAGATGAATGGAAAAAAATTATGCGCCCAAAAATGCATTTTTGCATTTTTGCAAATTTGGAGATCATGATCTCCAAATTTGTCATTATTCACTTTTTGATATGATGCGTGGTTTTTATTTTATTCGTAAAAGACAGCATTCGAAATAGTAAAATTAAATTTTTAGACGAATAACACAAGCTACGAGAAAAATGACAGAGACAAAATTTGTTCATCCAAAGAAGAGGTACAAATTTGTTATAAATCGTGTTCAAATAGGATGCGTAGTCTTTGTTTTATTCGTGACTTTTTCATTTCAATCATACGGTGCACAGAACCGAGCGTGGAACGCAAGGTTCAAATGATTTCCAAATCAAAAATCGAGCGCGAAGCGCGAGTGTCTGGATGAGAATGTGTTCCTTAAGGTCGATAGAACCTTGAGTAAATAAAGTTCCATTTCATTCTAAAATAAAAACAAATTTAACAATCACTTCACATGTAGAGGTTTTGATAATTTTATATTTGCAAATAAACTTTTTCTTTCCATCAAAGTCGAACACGAAGTTCAAAAATCTAGAGAAACCGAGCGTAAAGCGCGATTTAAATACGTCCGAGCGTGTAGCGCGAGGTGAATATATAATCGAGTGCGAAGCGCGAGATCTAACAGTCGCGCCCCCTAGGCACGCTCAAACTTGCGAGCCGCGCGCGACGAGAATGAATTTTTGAAGATGTGTTTTTGGAGAGCCTTAAAGGAGCCCTTAATTATGCTTTAGGTCAGAACTCGATTCAATATTACTTTCACGAACGGTTCCATCAGCTTAACGTTAAGCCAGCATAACCCCAGTTTTTTTAAGCAGGGCATTGTATTTTTCAATAGGACATTAAATGAGCCCGTATATATGATATGGGCAGATTTACAATCTATGCATCATTTGTATTAAGGGTGAGTTTTGAGTGTTAGGGGTTGCTTTTGGAAAATATGTTTTTTTTGGGTTTGGAGAGCCTTAAATGAGCCCTTAATTATGTTATACGTCAAAACTTAATTCAATATTACTTTCACGTGGGGTTCCGTCAGCTTAACGTTTAACAAATAAAATCGAAGACAAGCCCCGGAATTTTCTCAATAGTTTTCCTCTCAGCATATATTACGTAACGCTTAAATTCGTTAATTTTTTAATGTACTAGTTTGAATGCTTCGAATTAATTTTTTTTATTAATCATGAATATTTCAAACATCAAGTTTTTTAAATTGTAAGTAAAGCTTTAATTATTTTACCATTTTAATTTGTAAGGCTTCCCGTTGAAAACACTTAAAATTTTCAAATTGTATATACGTATATACTATAACAGGTTCCGAAATTGTTTCAGTTTGAAGTCTTAAAATATAAAACTGATTATTCTGGAAGGTCTTGATTTCTAAAATATTTTAAATATACAAAATTGTTTAATTTCGAAAGCTATTAAATTAAAATGATCTAATTTATAACGTTTCAATTATTAATTAATGAAATTTTATTGTATTCAATTTGAAGGATTTATATTTGAAGCCGTGAAACAATATAAAGACTTTAGTTTCAAATAGTTGTATTGCAAATTATTACTTGCAAAATGCATTGAACGTGACCTTTTTCAATCTGAAATTATTCACCAAGAACGATTCTTTTGGACCATATGAACACAAATATATAACGCATTTCGAAGTTATTATATGGTGAAAAAATCCATTTTGTATCTTCAAATGTTACAAAAAATAAACCTTTTTTATCAAATAATTTCACAAAACAAAAATTATACATATATATTTCATTTTTCCCTCGATTCAAGTTACTTTCTAAGAATAACGCTAACGGACCGGCTAAAATTACTAGAAAACGTGCATGCATAATACAGATATTAAAAAAAAGAATTGAACACCTTTTCCTTTGTTTTTATTATTGAACTCGAAAATTTGCAGCCTAGGTTATTTCAAAAATGGTAAAAATTAACCTAAAAAATAAATAGTGTTAAATTTAGTTCGTCATGCTCTTTCCGAGAAATTTCGAGTGAGGCATTCCTGCCTTAATCTCGGAAGAAAATAAACTCTTTGTTTTCGTTCATACATAAAGAATTTCTATATCCATATTATGTATATTACGAGGTATATTATACAATTGTACAGTTATCACAAAGGCAAAATATGTTTATTTTCATAGAAGTAAAAAGAATTGCTCCTTGTGCAGAGTTTATTAGATATAACAGGTACATGCAGGTAAAAAAATCAATTAAAGTTAAATGTGTGATGAAAATAATCTCACCTGAATCCATTTGATAGGTTATCTGCTTTTGGTACTCGTTCGTTAGGGGACCGATCTGCACCAGCAGGTAGGAATGCCATGTCTTTAAATAATAAAAAAGAAAATGTACGTTAATTTAAAACGGATCCAGAACAAATTTTCCAAAAAGAAGCAACCACGTGTTGCCGCCTCATCTACCATTGATTTAATCGAAACGAAACAAAAGAATAGTGATGGCACCGGTTTCAAGATTTTGTTACGCTTAAAGAACTCTGGGTAAGTACCTTTTTACAGCGTCTCCGCACTCAATATTTAATTAGGAACAGGGTTAGAACAATTACTTTAAAAAATGAATTCTACAAAAAGTAGACAAAAGCCGAGAATTAAAATCACTACATTCCACTCGCGATGAAACACAAACTGCGCAACGTGCTTGCTCGTGTGGCGGGCGGCGTGTCTCTGGTCTCTGGTAACAACACCCTCCAACACATGGTCCGACACACCGACGAAAAGTGGTTGTGCGACTGCGATGAAATGCGCAAACTGAAAATTGCCGGCGTGCGCGCGCATTCCTCAAAAGTACTTTATTATAGAAATGTGATCCTTTTAATTGGGCAGAATCACCTAATTCGACTTGCGATGTATTCTGTACATTATAGTTTTTCAGTTAATCCTCATAAAGGGCTCATTATTGGCCTAAGAAAGATCACTTTGCCGATTTTAAGGTTTTTGATATTTCATATTTGACACGTGACCCAGTGGAACTCTTCTGCGCACGAAGTCGACGACCAATCACACATTGAACAGGATTACCACAACGAGAAATAATTCCTGAGAAGCCCGAAAACTATACCTTTTCTCCAAAAACGGTCCAAGTAAATCTTCATTTTGAAAATTATATTTTACTTGAATTCTTATATTCTTTTATAATTAAATCATTATTATATTGTTATTCAATGAACTTTAATCTATTTATAATATTCAATACATATTATTCCAGGATACATTTTTTTAACGATTTTTCATATTTGTTTAATTTTTCAGGCTTCCAATTTGAAGCAATTAATTAATGAAATAGTTAGATTTTAAATATGTATCAGTAAATGGTAACCTACACTGTTAAAAATTTGAGGAGTAAATGGCTAGCGGAGTTGAGAGTACAATTTTTCAGAGTATAAAATCCACTCAGTATCGAATACATTTAACTCCGCATATTTTACTCTAGAGTAAAATAGAGAGAGCAAAAGGTTCTGAAGTACATTCAGAGTGAATATAATTAATTCGCACCGCACAGAAACAAAATCTTGACCCATGCTCAATCCGGAGTTAATGAGTCGTGACGGGACTTCTTACGGAGTTAATGTTCGGAGCTGCGTTCGCAGAAAACTTGCTAACACTCTCTTCGCAGTTGTTCGCCACATCATGGCCGCAAGTCAACGCGTGCGAAACTGCGAACTCGAAAACATGAACATTCCAAAATACAGAATTCCATAGATGGTCGCTTGTCGCGTCGGTAAGATTCATTATTTAATATTTAGGAAAGTGGAATATGTCGACGATAAAAAGAGTGAGATATGGCAACCAAACAAAGTGGGTGAAAACTGTTCATGAATCCGAATTGGGATAAGAAGAATTCATAGACGCCGGTAAGTATAATTGTATATAACATAGAATCCTTTTGTACGATTTAGAAAAATGGTGCGAATTATTCCTTTTAAAATTAATAAAGAAATGCTTGGAAAATTGTTTCCAATACGCTTTCGGAGCATTCAAAAAATATTCGTGGACATTTCTGAGTTAGTGGATTTAGTATTAATTTTCAATAATAAAGGGTGTGTAAGTTGACTCATTTGCCTTATATACAAATATGACCAATTTTAAAAAGGAATAATCCACACGAGTTTTTCAAATCGTATAAAAAGATTCAAAAGCATCATGGATATGCTCATAATTATTATTATAATACAATTATACTTACCGGCGTCTATGAATTATTTTTATCCCAATTCGGATTCATAAACAGTTTTCACCCGCTTTGTCTGGTTGCCATATCTCACTCTTTTTCGTCGACATATTCCATTTTCCTATATCTTAAATAATGAATCGCACCGACGCGGCAAGCAACCATCTAGAATTCTGGCGTTTTACCATCAAATATTTTCAGAGTACTGGAGTCTATTTCTAAATAGTGAAATACTCCTTTCAGCGTTTCTTTTTAGCGATATTCACTCCTTCAAATCAACTCCTGATGATGTCGTAGGACAACTATAGGGTCAGAACGGAGTTGATTGAAATAACTCCGGACAGTGCATTTCGGGAGTTGTTTTTCAAGAGTTACATTTTAACTCGTCTTCTTCTACTCCGCCTGCCGCTAACTCTAAACGGTGGGACTTTTATAGGGTATGATTCGGAGTAGATTTTAACTCCGTTTTTTTAACAGTGTAGTTTTGCATATTTTATTTACATATATCTTTTTAATTTGAAGTGCCGCACTGTTCAGTTTGTTGGGGGTTCGAATTTCAACTGTTCCACTTTCAATATACCTGATTAAACATTTTTCACTTTCAAAAACGTTTCCATTTTGAAAGTGTACAACTTTTAAAGCTTCGTTTTGAATTTCTCAAATTTTAATTGCCTCAAAAGTTGACGAATTTTACAAACACAAATTTTAACATTTTCAATTTTGAACGCTTTAACTTTTTAAATTTTTTATTTAAGTTACATTATTTAAATTTTTTCCAAATCAAAACTTTCTACTCAGAAAGGCTTTAAATTCAATCATGTACAATTGTTATTGTTTCTCGTTTGCAGAGTGCGTCTATAAATTTCGACGGCTTACTTGAATTGAAATCAATTTATACAATTAACCGGTTGTGTGCAATAACGGTGTTCTTGAATTTTCAGTCAATCAATTATTTCTCTTTAAACTTTATTTAAAAATATTCCAAACACTTTAAAAGAGAGATCATGATGAGTCTTTTATTTTTATTATATTCCAAATAAGTATAATGCTGTTAACATTTTAAGAGATTTCGCTTAATTTTGATTTTATCCATGCCCATTTCTTTTAAAATTTCAAAAATGAGGGGGTTATAATTTATACGTAACGTAACTTTTAAGGGAACTTGAAGTTACTCTTCTCATTAACTGTAACTACATATATCGAGTAACATTAAAAATAAAGTATTATAACTTATCCAACACTGCTATTGTTAAAGCTTTCAATTTAAAATTATTTCTTTGCAAACGCCTTCTACTCTTCTAATATTATACAATTTTATAAAAACAATAATTTAAATTTCAAATTGTATAAGCTAGACGTTTAGATATTTTTATTAAAAATTGTATATTATAGTTTAACAATTATGAAAGTTATATTTAAAATTGAAACTAAACAGTTTCCAACATATATGAATATAAAATTATTCAATTTTGAACGTCTTCGAAAGTTTAGCTTCAAATTATTTAATTTCGAAACCTTTGAACTTCAAATTTATATCAATTTTGTACCCAATCAACAATATGTGCCTATCAATAATTATATAAAATCTGGAAATATTCACGCACTCAGTATTCGAAACAGGTTATTAAATTTTAACCGCGTTTAATTTGGAGATTTTAAATTATTATTTAATTTTTAGGAACAGAATGAAAATAAATTAATGTTTGAATTACTAAATGTTGAATGCTTGAAACTTGAAATTGCGATTAATTTTTGAACCTATACCAATAATTTGTGGCTATCAATATTTTACAATTTTGAAAATATTGAGTTAAATAAATAATTCAGTTAAAAATATTGTTTAATTTTAAATAATTTCATAATAATAAATGCTAATTTTTTATACAGGGTGTCCCAGACTCAAGTGTCCGGATTTATATAGCCGTATAAAAATGAAAAAAATAAGTTTTTATTTTCACTACTTTTTTGTTCTAACTTGAGAAGTTGGCAGCATCCAGAAAAAAATTATAATACAGTAAATATATATATTTCATAACTATATGTATTGATAAAACATTTCAATTGACTTTTTTCGCGAGAGATTCTTAAA
Organism: Andricus quercusramuli; assembly: GCA_932178445.1. NCBI lineage: Eukaryota > Metazoa > Arthropoda > Insecta > Hymenoptera > Cynipidae > Andricus > Andricus quercusramuli. The sequence goes on along the minus strand of CAKNXH010062862.1, from coordinate 67,833 downwards.
TAACTTGCAAGAATAGTTCATCTTGGGTTTCTTAGATTTAGAGAGTACGATATTTTATGCAACCAAGGAAAAACAGGTCGTATGATATATTCCGACAGTATTGTATTTCTATGAAAAAAAACGGTTCAATATTTTTCAAAAATCCTAGTTCCGGTGATAGCCGTACGTGTGCTGAATGTATCATTAAAATTCTAAAGCAATCGATTGAACCGTTTTTAAGAAATCATGGTCGCCAGTTTAAAAAATGTAGTTTCGAGAAAAACGCGTTTGAAAGTTCGGGTGTTATAGCTGTTACGCCGCTGACTGTAAAGCCAAAACTAAGGAACCGATACATTCAATTTGAGTTTCAGACTTTCAGGACAGCAGTGCCCCTCTAAATATGTGTGCGTATATCTGCGCGAGTATGGAATCGGCCTCTGGTACAAATCCGAAGGTACACAATAGCTCTTGTTTTCCGCCCCGTCGAGCGGTCGGCCGCGCGCTCTAAAAACCTTAACTTCTTACTGCTGTAACTTTTCAACTACTTCGAATTTTGGAAAATTACTTCACCAGTATATTTTATACATGCTCTAGATTGGATTTATGCAAAAAAAATGGATTTTTTGAAACCGTCACACGGGATGACCCCCTTAAAATGAATTCGGAAATCCAATTAGATTACAGTTGATAATGTTCACATTGAACCGGATTGACGTAGGAATTTAGTTCAACATTTAAGAAGTCTAGTCTGGAAATTCGAACTGAGACCAATTCAAAATTAACTCGGAAATCCGAGTTGATGACAGTTATGGAAAATCCGAACAACAACTACTTTAAGATGAATTCAGAAGTCCGTTTAGATTACAGTTGATAATGTCCACATTAAACCGGATTGACTAGAAACTTAGTTCAAAATTGTTAAATTTAAGTTAGGAAATCCGAACTGAAACTGGTTTAAAATTAATTCGGAAATCCAATTAGAATACAGTTGATAATGTCCACCATGAACGGGATTGACGTAGGAACTTAGTTCGTCATTTAAAAAGTCCAGTCCGGAAATCTGAACTGAGATCTGTTCAAAATGAACTCGGAAATCCGAAATGATAAGAGTCATGGAAAATCGGAACTGAAGATACTTTAAGATGAATTCGGAAATCCGATTATAGTTCTTATTGTTCAGATTGAACCGGATTGACGTAGTAGGAACTCAGTTCGTGATTTGCTCAGTCCAGTCTGGAAATCCGAACTGAGACCAATTCAAAGTAAAGTCGAACATCCGAATTGATGACAGTTATGGAAAATTCGAACTGAAACTACTTTAAAATTAATTTGGAAGTCCGATTAGATTACAGTTCTTATTGTTCAGATTGAACCGGATTGGCGTAGGAACTTAGTTCAAAATTTAAAAAGTTCTGTTTGGATATCCGAACTGAAACTGGTTTAAAATGAATTCGGAAATCCAATTAGATTACAGTTGATAATGTCCACATTGAACCGGATTGACGTAGGAACTTAGTTTGACATTCAAGAAGTCTAGTCGGGAAATCCGAACTGAGGCCAATTCAAAATTAACTCGGAAATCCGAGTTGATGAGAGTTCTGGAAAATCCGAGCTACAACTACTTTAAGATTAATTTGGAAGTCCGATTAGATTACAGTTGATAATGTCCACATTGAACCGGATTGACTTAGGAACTTAGTTCAAAATTTAGAAAATTCAGTTAGGAAATCCGAATTGAAACTGGTTTAAAATTAATTCAGAAATCCAATTAGAATACAGTTGATAATGTCCACATTGAACGGGATTGACGAAGGAACTTAGTTCGTCATTTAAAAAGTCCAGTGTCTGGAAATCCGAACTGACAGTAGTTCAAAATTAACTCGGAAATCCGAAATGATAACAGTTATGGAAAATTCGAACTAAAACTACTTTGAGATGAATTCGGAAATCCGATTAGATTACAGTGGTAATGTCCGCATCGAACTGGATTGACTTAGGAACTTAGTTCAAGGTTTAAGAAATTTAGTTTGGAAATCCGAACTGAGACAATTTCAAAATGAACTCGGAAATCCGAAATTATGACAGTTATGGAAAATCCTAACTGAAACTAGTTGAAAATGAATTCAGAAATCCGATTAGATTATAGTTGTTAATGTCCAGATTGAACCAAATTGAGATAAGAACTTAGTGCGCGATTTGAAAAGTACAGTTTGGAAATCCGAACTCAGATCAATTCAAAATGAATTCGGAAATCCGAACTGTTGACAGATAGGGAAAATCCATACTGTAACTGGTTCAAAATGAAATCGGAAATCCGATTAGATTACATGTGAGTGATGTCCAGATTGAACCGAATAGATTTTCTAATCGGCAATTTTTTTCAATTCGGCAGCCGAATTGACACTTACTGAACCAAACTGATAGTGATAGAATATCAATCCGGTTCAAATGGTTCTTGTATATAGGGTATTACAGCTAAATTAAGGTGCCGAGATTCAAATATACAAATTTTAGAAAATACCCAGTAAAAAAACTAATTAGGAGTGATTGCGGTGAATCAACATGTTTAAATTCGCCCGAATTCTGCTTTCTGATTCGTTGAAACGAATTGAGCCAGAGCGAATTGAATGCGTGTCAATTCGCCTTAATACGTGGTTGAGGACATTTCGCAAAAAAATAATAAAAATTGCATGCCTCGAGACTCGAACCAGCGATCTCAAGTCTATAAAGTCCAGAAGGCGACCACTGAGCTACGGGACTCATTGATATTTACTTAAAACGGATCCTTTATGCCGAGCGCGTTGGTTATAGCTTACGAATTCGATTGAATAGGCCAGTCTTTAACGGTATTCGCGCTGGCGAATTCTGGCGAATTGGGGCTTGACTTAAAATCTCGCGAATTAAAATGAATTGGCGGACACTGAAAATAATTCGTGCTGACGCATTCAAATGAATTAGATCCCCTACAGAATTTTCGCTGAATTCGGGCGAATAGGATATTTGAAGCCTTTATTACTTTTCACGAGTTTACACGAATTCACCACCATTTCCAATTCGAGATTGTCGCAAAGCAAGATTCGAAGGGTCTCCTGGCGAACTCTTCTCAATTCGTTCCAATTATATAGTTTCTTTTTACTGTGTAATAAGTAATTCGATGTAGTTTGCCTTATTGCACCTGTTGAATTTTCATGAGAGTTCATATTTTTAATGTTGATAAAAGTGGAAGCATGATTTATTACTCAGTTTCTTGGTTAGTATGTGTGACACGATGTACTAGATTTTAATAAATTTTAAAGACTGCATAATAAATCATGTGAATAGTTTTAGTGAATGACGAATCTTTAATTGTACTGCTATGCTATACAGTCACGTACGTTGTTTCCATTTGTGGAATTTAAAACGTGTTTATTGTAACAAAAAATAATAGTAACAATTAGACTTTTGTCACCTTACTTATATTCGAAAAAATTATCTACAATAGTTAAACATTTAGTTTTTCCTAAATGGCATGCGTTACAGTTATTCGCTTTTTAATAACTCTTTCATCAATTCGCCCTCTTCACCAAACTCCTAATCTCAAATCCACTTTCCGTATTTCATGTATGAATTTCATTATTATTTTTTATTTTTAAGACTGCCTCTTTAGGATTAACATTTTTTAGATTCGATAAGATCATTTTCCGCTGTGAAATATTTAATTCCTAATAATAATGCGATTGCCACTGTATAGAGGTGCTAAAATATTTGCCTGCGCAATTTGACAATTACCCTTATTAAAGAAATATTTTTTTAATCTCCAATTAAAAATGGTTTATATTTAAAAAACTTACACGCACACCCGGTAAGAAGAAAAGAATTCAAAAAAATTCAGAATCTGTATTCTCATTAATACGTGAATTTTCCTCCATCGAAAGTTCCACCATCGAGTAGACAAAAAAAGCAAAACCTATTCCTTTTAATCGACTTAGAAAAATTTAATGGAAGCGTATTGGGAGGAATTAAAGAGTGGAGGAATACAAAAGAAAGAATAGAAAGAAAGAGAATAATGTCACTTTGAAGACGCAAAAGCTATTCCTTTTAATCGACTCAGAAAAATTTAATGGAGGAATGAATTTAATTGAATTTAATAATGAATTTAATTTAATTAAAATGAATTTAATGGAGGAATAAAAAAATGGAGAAATGTAAAAGAAAGAATAGAAAAGAATAATAAAATAATGTCACTTTTAAGGCGCAACTGTGAATTGAAATAAATTCATTTTTTAAATGAATAAATATTGTATTACATTTATAAATTACAGGTGAAAAAAAAAGAATTTGGGTAAATTATGTGAACATTGTTTTTATTAATCTGTTTAACAGAAACATATTTTGACCGATTTCATATGAAATCTGTCTTGGAACACATTTAAATTATATTAAAATTATTTTGTAATGTACGTGCATGGATTACACAACCACAAAAAATTATACGGAGCCAAAAAACGATCTATCCAGCATAGTCGAAATCAAATTTTTGAAATTTCCTGCCTACCTTTTTTTTGGTTTGAATTTGGATTTTTGTTTAGGTTAAATTTTTGCAACTTGACTGCTAAACATCTGAAGTCGTTGTTAGGGTTTAGGGAAGGAGAGGAGAATTGAAATTTTCAAACTTATGTTGCACACGGAGGAATAGAAATCATGTAAGTGCACGCATTTTGTGGACGGATTAGGAAGAATTAAATTAATCAAAAATACAGCATGTAAGTATGAAATTAAAAATAACCATGAGAGGTGTATCTATACTGCTCGCATTAAGAGGAATTAAAAAAATGGAAAATATGTTCGCCTGTATGGAACACAAGACAAGTGGCGTTCGTTAAGGAAATAGAAAAGAATTGGTTTCGGAGATAAACCTATTCTTTCGTTGGGCACTTCTCCCGATGGAAAATTAGCACATTCAAAAAAATTAAATAATGCTCACTCTTTCGTTTGAATATGAAAGTATTAATTTTTTTGAATTCTTCTCTTCTTACCGGGCAGTTTACAATTCAGACATTTTTGAATTTAAAACGTCTAGACATTGCCTAATATTGCATCATACATAAATCAAAATTATTTAATTTCAAACTCTTATAATTTGAAATCACCTAAGCTCTATAAACAGAAACTATTGGAACATTTTTTGAATGTACCAGTGGCGTGGTAGGTATTCACTTGTCCGAAATTTCATTTTCCCTAAAACTCATTTTCAAATATACAAAACAATTGTAGATGCAGTAGATCCAAAACTGTTTTTCCTTTCTTCGACCGTTTTAATTTTCAAGAAGTATTTCAGCTGATTTCAGCAAATATGTTCGGTCTTACTGTCAATTATAAAGTCAAAAAATAAAATCATCCGAAATAACATGTATAAAACATTTATTTCTTTAGAAATTCTCAACGTTTCGACCAACACTGCGGGTCTTTTTCAAGAGTAGTCGATACACATATCTGAGTCATAGAGTAATGTAATATTTTATATAACAAAATCGTCATTAAAAAATGTTCAAAAAGAATAAAAAGAATAAAAATTTCTTCTAATTGAAGCCTCAAGAATATTGGAAAGGCTCCAATAATTTTTGAAAGTGTCACATAATTGAAACGATGTTTACTAGCCGCCTTTGAAACAATTGAATACCTACCCAGTGGCGTAATTACGTTTAAAAAGTTTGTGTTCGGTGAAGGTAGGAAAATTTTCAATTGTTTCTGCATTGGTGGGGGCCCTGGGGCCATGGCTTTGGGGGCCCCCTAGCTTGCGGGGCCCGTGTTCCAGGAATACATGGAACACTGGTAGTTACGCCACTGGAATGTACAAAGTAAAACTAAAAGAGTTAACAACGAACATTTTCAGATTAAACCCTCAGAGATAACCAAATTTTTAATGTATTAATTTTTCAATTTTAAAATGAAAAAATACCATTCTTTGGTTTTATTTTTTTCTCAAAGAAAAGCTTGGGTTTCTTCACATTTTAGGAAAAAGTAAGAAAAGAGGTTTGTTTAAATTGTAATAAATCTTTACATTAGTTCAATATTGTATGAAATGCATATTTAAAGGAAAAATATTTAACATTAAAATCTGCGTTCAAATTTGTCGAATTGATAAAAGTTGGTTTTTGGTAGTTTTTAAACATTGTTTAAATTCTAGAACTTATTAAATATCGAAAAAAAGTCACTGAGAGCAATTGTAAAAATTGTAATTCCTGTTTGAATGTTGGTGCGTAATCGAACAATAATAATTGTTATAATGCGTCTAACATAATGAAAATCGTTATTGAAATTTAAACTAAAGAATCTTCAATGTGGACAGACAAATTATCGTACTTTATATTATAGTTAATTTCAAAAATATTTAATTTGTATAGATTCAACGAAAAAATATTTCTCCCTTAAAGTTTTGATTAAATACTAAACTAAAATTCTGTAAAATAAAAAAGCTTTCACTATACTCGCGGTAGCATATATAGAATAATTTTGTAGATGTAAATGTAAAACATACAATTATATGTTTTCAAATACATATCGTATATTTAAAGA